>CM067320.1:75566313-75776313 GCA_034231615.1 Meghimatium bilineatum
CGAACATTGAGGAAGATATGAAGACAAGCGAACATTGAGGAAGAGATGAAGACAAGCGAACATTGAGGAAGAGATGAAGACAAGCGAACATTGAGGAAGAGATACAGACAAGCGAACATTGAGGAAGAGATGAAGACAAGCGAACATTGAGGAAGAGATGAAGACAAGCGAACATTGAGGAAGAGATGAAGACAAGCGAACATTGAGGAAGAGATGAAGACAAGCGAACATTGAGGAAGAGATACAGACAAGCGAACATTGAGGAAGAGATGAAGACAAGCGAACATTGAGGAAGAGATGAAGACAAGCGAACATTGAGGAAGAGATACAGACAAGCGAACATTGAGGAAGAGATGAAGACAAGCGAACATTGAGGAAGAGATGAAGACAAGCGAACATTGAGGAAGAGATGAAGACAAGCGAACATTGAGGAAGAGATACAGACAAGCGAACATTGAGGAAGATATGAAGACAAGCGAACATTGAGGAAGAGATGAAGACAAGCGAACATTGAGGAAGAGATGAAGACAAGCGAACATTGAGGAAGAGATACAGACAAGCGAACATTGAGGAAGAGATGAAGACAAGCGAACATTGAGGAAGAGATGAAGACAAGCGAACATTGAGGAAGAGATGAAGACAAGCGAACATTGAGGAAGAGATGAAGACAAGCGAACATTGAGGAAGAGATGAAGACAAGCGAACATTGAGGAAGAGATGAAGACAAGCGAACATTGAGGAAGAGATACAGACAAGCGAACATTGAGGAAGAGATGAAGACAAGCGAACATTGAGGAAGAGATGAAGACAAGCGAACATTGAGGAAGAGATACAGACAAGCGAACATTGAGGAAGAGATGAAGACAAGCGAACATTGAGGAAGAGATGAAGACAAGCGAACATTGAGGAAGAGATACAGACAAGCGAACATTGAGGAAGAGATACAGACAAGCGAACATTGAGGAAGAGATACAGACAAGCGAACATTGCACAGTTATCCATCTATGGCAAAGCCCTAGGTGATGAAGATTGTTAGATATGCTATCATTACGGATGGGTCAACAAAACTGACAGAATGACACACACTGGAGACATCAACACACAAATCCATCCAAACATCTCTATCCTCATCCATTAGGAGAGTAGAAAAAAATCCACAGACAATTCTTTAATGTTATAAATCCGGATTTTCTTTTATCTCCAGTTCTCCTTCCATCCTCAGATATTTCTTGCAGAATAATTTTAGAAATTAAGTCTTGTCTCGTTACATATTCAAATCAAACAAGTTTGTGAAGTGTTACCACTGCCAAACGTGGTTCTCGATAACCTTCAAGTTAGTTTATCCATTACCGATATACGCAGACTTCTAGTGAACTAAATAAGAAGACAGAGGAGAAGAAGGAGTAGAAGAGGAAAGCAGAATTTCAATATAGAGAGGAGACAGTGTCGCAAATGTTGTGTAAAATATTGAAATAGAAAGGGCGACTTTCATAATGTTACCAGTTCATAAGAGAAGTAGCAGTAAACTGGTTACGTCGAAATGTCATAGAGTCTTATATTGATTTCATATCGGAGCTAAATGTCGCATGCTATGGGACAGGTAAATGTCACGAAGGTGTGACATTTGCCAACGTTGGAATTAGAAACAAGTTCCGCGTACTGATGTCCAGGCTGTAGTGGTGAGATGTCTACGAAAAGTCAACAAATCTGAGTAGGTTAGTGCCCTCGGGCCGAGGTTGGACATTCCAAACCAGTAGTCTCTAGTGTGGGTTACACGTAACCTGAGGCGTGAGATGGGCACACTGCTCGATTGTACAGTGTGCCAAATATATAGCATTTTTTTCAAGATTGTCATAAATCACGTGACTGAATTTTAAAAATATACTCAGGACTAATGATCCGTGTTTGTTTAAATATAGTCCCAGGGGAATTTGCACTCCCATGTAATCCCAAAAAGGACACACGGAGAAAAGGAAACAACATTCAAAAAAAATTAACAGCTATGTTTTAATATGGAGCGGTGTATATAAAAACTCTCGAACTTGTCACGGTGTAGGTTTTCTTGCTACATCCAAGAAAAGCCAAGTACATCTCAGACATAGAATATACTCCAGAATAATACGCATACAATTAATAGAGAATGAAACAGCAGTTACATTACTACAATGGATGTTTACTTTTAATCTCAAAAGAACGGAACGCTTTCAAAGATGCAAAACTGGGGATTTTATCATGAAGATACGGAGTTAACAGCTAGAAGTGATAGTCTCGTCAAGCTGCCTGTCGTTACCTTTAGATTGATGGAATACATATGAGTAACGAGGTCAATCATCCACAATTTTTCAGCATTATTTTCGGTCAAACCTTTTTTTGTCCTCAATTTAATAAGTATTTTTTTTAAATGTATATGTGTTTTCTATTTTGTTAATGCATAAATGACCACGACATATATTGTATGGTTAGTAAAGTTACGTATTCATTCATTGGACCATATCAGGGAATACGTTGTTTGTACAGTATTATTCATTGTTCGACGTCATACCACAGGTCATCATTAGGCCCACCTCCTATAGCTTCCTAGAAAACTTGGGTTTTCTTATGCTGGGTTGATCTAACAGACGTTCTTGATTTTAAAATATTTCCAGCTGAATGGGGAATTGAATCTTGGACCAATTGACTTGGAAACTATTTCTCTACCTACTGAGGTAGTGAGGCCCCCTTCAAAATGATAAATTCATTCCATGTGACAATGAAATGATCAACACGACAACTTTGCACTAACGATAAGTGTCAAATAATACTCTTCATCTCTTTTTTTTTTGGTTCTCCAGATTTATATTACAGATTTATATTACATTAATGGGTTCTTCAATAGGCATTGCATTAAGTCGATAGCTGAAGACTCATGGGTATGAAATAAATCTTCGAGAAACTACCCCAATGTTCATACTAACTAAGAGCAACTTGCTCGCAACTACTGGGTTTAGTGACAAACAAACCAAATATAATTACATTAATTGCATGTAGTCTTGATTCTGTGGTTTCATTCTGTGTTTGTCCACCGTTATCTTAATAAAGACCTAATGGTCGAAACGTTGATTATGTGTAATGTTCAACGTAAAACTGAGATTTAACAATTCTTATTTTGTTCTGTATTTAATTAATTAAGTAATTATTTAATTAATTAATTAATTAATTAATAATAATAATAATAATAATAATAATAATAATAATAATAGCTTTTCATCGCAGCGATGGCGACAACAGCTTCAGACTGTTACATCTCGATTTTGTGTATGGTTATGACTGAACAGTCCAATTCTGTCATAGAATCACACTCCGCATTTGGGACAAGTATGGTCAGAGTTGAACATTCGTGTGTTTATTACCGCCGCATCAGCTATAATAACATTCTTTTTTAGACAAGATAAGCGCGCTCAAATTGCCAGATTGCGCAACGTTTGGTAGTGTATATGAAATGTTCTCACTGACCTCCAAATGCGCTAATTCTGCATCTATGTTCAATTATTTTGTTTCTATAACACAAGTCTATTATTTTTTAAATGAAAAACTCTGTTTTGCTTTGGTCAGTTACTACATTAAATGGTTTTAAACCTGAACCATATATGCGAATAAGTGAGCCACTGCCAAGTGCGACTGTTTAAAAAAAATACAACGGGGAGAAACGGTATGAACTTGTCTGAGATACGTTATAGGATGGTCACAGTTTTCACATTAAAATAATACAAGTATGGAAGAATAAACTGTTATGGAACTTCACTTATGAAACATTACTTATGGAACAGTATTTATAGAACATTACTTATAGAACAATAAACACTACAGCAGCGAACCTAGAACCAAATATACTGGTATCGGAAATAGAAAATGCAATAAACAAAGCACCAATAAACAAGGCAGCAGACTCTGATAACATACAAACAGAACTTATGAAAGCAGCAGCAGAGATCAGGAAAAAGTGGTTACACAGACTTTTCAATGTAATATTGAGGAAACGAGAAACACCAGAAGACTGGAGGAACGCGACAATCATTCCCATATGGAATTGTGGTGTTTTCCATAGAAAGACAACTACTATGGAAATCACTATCAATATACGGAGTACAAGAACATTTAATCAACATATGCAAGGGCATTAATGCTAATAGCCAATGTGCAGTAAGAACAAATGCAGGTGTGTCCAATAAGTTCCAAATTCAATCAGGAGTTCGCCAGGGGTGTGTCCTATCCCCCTGTACTTTTTATAACATATATCGACCACATCTGTAAACTAACAAGTGTACTATCCCCCTGTACTTTTTATAAAATATATCGACCACATCTGTAAACTAACAAGTACCAACGAAGAAGATAACATAAAAGACAAATTGAGGGAACTACTCTTTGCAGACGACCAAGTACTAATAGCAACATCAGAAGAACAATTGCAGGAACATGTGAATATACTCCACACATGTCAAAAATTCAACATGAAGATTAATATTGAAAAGACCGAAATAATGGCAATAGGAAAGAAAGAAATATATACCACTATCTCCATCGATGATAAACACCTTAAACAGGTAAATGAGTTCACTTACTTAGGAAGTACTATATCGAGGGAAGGGAAAACAGTAAATATATACAAAATAGATGCAACAAAACATACCAGATCCTAGGATAGATGACACGTATTTTCAAGAACAAAAATGTAAACTTAGTCACCAAAGTTACATTATACAAGAATATTATTATCCCATAACTATGCTACCAGTACTAAACCTGGACAATGACAGCACAAGACAAAAGAAAGATAGTGACAGCATAAGTGACATGTCTAAAAAGTATACTCGGAGTGTCATTAAGAGATAGAATTAGAAACGATAACATCAGACAGATAACCAAAACAATACTAGTATTGGAACACATCAAAAGACAACAGATCAAGTGGTTTTCACACGCTTCCAGACTACCGACAGATAGCATGCCACAAATGGCCACGACACATAGGCATAACCGTTATAAAGCCAGAGGCAGATCATGTAAAAGATGGATGACAGAAATCAAAGAAGCTACAGGAACAAGCTTACAAACAGCACACAAGAAGACCATCTCCAGAGAACTCTTCCACCCCTGACGCCGCAAGGCAAACAAGGGTCACAGCGTATAGATAGATATATAGATAGACTTATAGAACAGTACTTATGAAACAGGACTTATGGAACATTACTAATAAAACTTTACTTATGAAAGATTACTTATAGAAAATAAATATGGAACATTACACATAGAACATTACTATTCAACTGTTGGTTAAATGTATAAAGGCTACTATTACATGCAATTCATTTTCTTTATTTCTTTCTATCTATCTCCAGGAATCTCGAGCGATTAGCTCTTATTTCCTATGTGCAGTGGGGATGTTTCTCAAAGCTTTCTTTAATACCCAGGACATTTAAGCTTTCGGCTTAATGCAATTCCTATTGAAGGATCATTCTACTCAGAATGGGTATTGGTCAGGAGAAGAGCTGATAGTTTGCCTGGGTCATCCGTTGTGTGACATTCATCCAATGGGCCGCCTCGCAGCTAGCGAGCTATTCTTCGTGTAGGAATATCATTCCACTGCTATCCTTTGTGTCCCCAGGTCTCAGACCTGTCTTCTGTATGAGACGTTTCTATATCTTGGTTATCCGTTAACCCTGGGTCCGCCGAGAGCAATGCGGAACTGTTTGCACTCCTGAAATTGCAATATCATTGTGATATAGACCGATGAACCACAAGAATATAAAATCAATCAAATTAGACGATACATCATCCTAGGGGAGGCGCTGCTGTGCCAAACATGTCGGGGATCTTGGGTTTGACATGTGCATTTTTCACGCACTGTTTCGTCTGTCTGTGATGGCCTTCCAATATATCGCCAGACGAGGCCTGTGTTTTGACTCTTCGCCATTGCGTATATCACCCAAAGAAGTAGGTATATTGCGCCTATCTTGGACGAGGAGCGCAGTGGGCCCTTGGGTACTGAACTCAACTATCTATGTATGAGCCGTGTTGGGCGGCAGCGAAATTCGAGTCCGAATCTCAACAATACGGACAGAAGTTTGAACAATGTGCTCCCTGACATTTGTTCAGTTCTTGTCCTGTGTGCTATGGGTGATAGATATAGGTACGCACTTGAAAATCAGTTCATTGTTTAGTTTCGTACTTTTAAGCCTTTGAACCTTAACTAAGATTATTAATTTGTTTAAATACTCTTCATTTTACTACGAGCCATTGTGTTCTCACTGACGGTTTGCTAATCCTACTCTATATTAATGTATGGCTCAGAAACATGGACACAAAATAAACAAATAGAAGACAGAATAGATGCCATTGAGATGTGGGTATATAGAAGAATATGGAGAACATCATGGAAAGAGAAGAAAACAAATAAAGAGGTGCTAAAGACACTTAATATGGAGAAAGAACTACTAAGAGAAATAAAAATCAGGCAAATAAAATATTTTGATCAAATTAAAAGACCTTATTAAAGACCTTACTTGATGGCAAAATCAAAGGGAGACTAGCAAGAGGTAGGCATAGATACAAGTGGGAGAGTAACATCACACGATGGACAGGTTACAGTCTAGCAGAATGCACCACCAAGATAGACATGTGATGCTGGAGATCCGTTGCAGCCAACCTTCGTTGCGGAGACGGCACTTAATGATGATGAATCCTGTCTCAGTGTTGTATCAGGAAATTAACATGGCTAATTTAGGACAGCTTAAACGAATTGCTATTTGCAGACGACCAAGTACTAGTAGAATCATCACAAGAGCAACTGCAAAGACAAACAGACAGATTACACCAAACATGCCAAACCTTTAACATGAAGTTAAATATAGAAAAGACCGAAGCAATGAAGATAGGACGAACAGAAAGAAAGACGAATATATATATATATATATATATATATATATATATATATATATATATATATATATATTGGAAACAACAGACTTAAGTGACAGAATTCGCATACCTAAGAAGCAATATAATAAGAGACGGCAGGAGCAGCAAAGAAATACACAATAGATGTAGTAAAGCATACCAAGCCCTAGGGCAAATGACACCAATCTTCAGAAACAAATACGTAGATTTAAACACCAAAATAATACTATTCAAAACGATTATTATGCCAACGCGGTGCTACCAATGCCAAACATGGACAACGACATCGCAAGACAAACGTAAACTTGTGACAGCTGAAATGGCATGCTTACGCAGAATCCTAGGAATATCGCTAAGAGAATGTGTGAGGAATGAGAACATTAGACAAGGTACCGGTACCATCTCAATTTTGGAATATATTAAGCGACAATAAATCAAATGGTTTGCACACATCAGCAGACTACCACCAACCAGCATACCACAACAAGATATGCTACACAGATACAGTGAAGGCAGACCTAGAGGCCGACCACGAAAACAACGGACCACCGAAATAAAAGAGGCGGCAAATTCCACAATATACTCAGCACACACAAGGGCCATCTCCAGAAAACGTGTTTACCCCTGACGTTGAAAGGCAACAAAGGGTTTAGTGAATAGACAGATAGATAGATGTGTTTAAATTTTGTTTGGTGTGGTTCTCGTTTTATTACTGTCCTTGTTGCTTTCAATAATAGTTTTTTTTTTTAAATTTCGTTCTCATTCCCGTTTCCTGTTTATTTATTTTTTTTTAAAACCTGGCTGCATGACAACTTTTGTACACATGTTATTATCACCTTGGACATCGTGCACAATGTCTGCATCTAGTGCCTCTGTGATAGTACAATTGTTTTTACTGTTTTATTATTTGTTCACTGTTTGCTTCTTATTTTCTTGATAAAGACTATAAGGTTGACACGTTTAACATGTCAAGTATATTGTTATTTGTTTGTTTTCGTATATATAGTCCAATAATTTGTTCGATAGTCGGTATACCATGGACAGATAAAATGACAAATCAAGAAGTGTTAAGATCAATAAACGTCTAAGAGGACTATCTCCTTAACAACATCCTAACAAGAAAACTGTTTTATTCTTCTTTTTTTGTTTGTTTTGTTTTGTTATAGAAAGAAACATAACAGCATGAAAAGTTTAATGACTGAAGACAGAGTTAACGGCAACAAGGGAAGAAGGCTCCCAAGACAACGATTGTGCTGTAATATATCAAATCGATTAAACATATCTCTAACTGCGGCAAGTCAACTTGCCCAGAATCGCCGTGTGTTCAGAGAATCCATACGGAAGACCACGTTCTGGAAAGAATATATCACATGATGACGATAATGAGTCTATTCGTCAGCGTAAAACTACTGTAAAACTTCGGTTCAATGTAAGTTCTAACATATACAGTTTTACAGTAGTCTTGCCTATTATCGATCATCTTCCTGCTATTCTTTGCAATATATGAGATTGTATGAGATTTATCAATCTATTTATTTATCTCTCTATTTTTATGTATTTATCTATCTATCTATTGTATCTTATCTGTCTATCTATATGTCTATCCATGCATCTATATGCATATACATTTATCTACCTGTTTATCAATATATGCACTCGTGTATATATATATATATATATATATATATATATATATATATATATATATATATATATATATATATATATATATAGGTAACATATCGTATTCAGACGTGTCTATCACCCCGTTTTTATGGCTTCAGTGATTTTTATCTATCTATGTATCTAACTATCTCTTGCTGGTGTTGTGCCTCTAGAACTGTATCTCCAACTCAAATAATTCATACTCCAGGAAAGCGTTCAATATTCCAGGTACAACATCCTACTCAAAGAGATTGCATGTACATATATGTTAGATCGTTATCTTCTTTCCTCCGTATGTGGTACTTCGGATTCACACAGATTACTTGCTGTAGGAATTTCCTCGGTAGGTGGTAGTATGTTTCACGGAAGTCGGAGAAAAATCTGTAGAACTTTCCTCAGTAGGTGGTAGTATGTTTCACGGAAGTCGGAGAAAATTCTGTAGAAATTTCCTTAGTAGGTGGTAGTCTGTGTTCAATAAACTCTTGATAAGTTTATGTACAACTTAAAACAAGAATATTGTATCTCCGTGGTTTTGACTTAATTGCACCTACACCTTCAACGTTCTACGACTTACCAAATGTTGCAATGATCAAGTAAAACATCGAACTACTTCTTTCCTATTTTAAATTTTACTTCATAATTAACTATTTTTTTGCTTACCGCCAACATCAAATCAGGATAGTTTATTTTGCATTATGCAGGTGTCAAAACTAGAGTTACTTATATTCTCTCTAACTAGGGAAATCTTCTTCCCTCGGTGTGATAAAGTTAGCCACTTACCTGGAGCACTGAGTGCAATAAAGAATGTGGATTTATACTTGATGGAAAAATCGAGAGTGATAAGCGTGTTTCTCAGAAATTATACAGTCCAAATGACTTATTGGGAATCATCCTTCTGAAAGAAGAAAATGCTACAGAATACAAAGTAATGTAACAATCTACACTGCTGGGTCAGTTATTCATCATCAACGCTGTACTTGTGAATTTTCTTTTACAGAACGTTGTCTTCACTGCCACTCTGTAAACATCTCAGTTCTGTGCAAGCTGCACAGCTTCTTCTAGTATCATGTTCAGAAGACCCCAGGTACTTTTCCCTTCATGATTAATCTTTCCAAACTACCGTGTCTCTTTATATGTACGAAATATGAGTTTCTTGGCATTGAATACGCCTCAGTGGGTTGTCATTGCTACGCCGGTTCTGGTAGCTTATCAGTTATCGTCTTTCGTGCACTCTCAGCCCAATACGAGCCTGTCCAACTCCCGCCTTCGAAGCCGTTGTTGATAATACGATCTTCCGCCTTCTCCACTATCACTTTTGCCTTGTTACGAGATGTTTTTAATTATTGCTATGATGCTCGTTTATCACTATTTAATATACTGTGTCGCATAATAACGTCGAATAACGACATGCACGGGAATAATCTGAAATATAATCCAAAAGGATTGATTGAATTCAGTTGGAATGTCCTCTATTGACGAACGTCACAGTATAACATTAAACTTCTAAATTCTAACCAAATATTTATTTTTATGTTTGGAGAGTTAACAAGCTCTCCTCTAGATAGATGTTCTATACAATTATCGGGAAACTCTCCGAGTCAGGAGAAGTAAATTGACCATGTCAATACTCAAATGCATGTCTTGTGTTTGTAAAATGTATAACATGTTTGGATATTTTTCATAGATAAATAAGCATTGTCCGGCTCTGAGGCGATGTGGTAAAGAGCGCGTCTGTGACGTCCAAAGTACCGAGTTAGATCCCCTCCACAGGGAATTGTACATCTGGACCGTTCAGAAAGTAATAGCAAACTACTGAACGTATTATTTTGCCTAGAAAATCACTACAGCCAAGAAAATGCTGGGTTGCTAAATACGTCCTGAATAGGATACGCTATCCATTTTTTATATAAGTATTTATGATGTACTTCGAACAGATAGAAAATGACAGTCTGCAAGTTCTTGTATCGCAATATATATAGTTAATTGCTATTTTTATAGTTACAATATTTATTTCTAAAACATATTTTTTGCCATCAAATTCTATTGAGAAAGTAAAACGCTGTAAATAGTGCATTTATAGTGGATTTGGTTTCGAGATTATCAAGAAGATGGATACAAAACCAGAAGTAGACCTTGCAAAAGATGGATTACAGTAATAAAAGAGTCAACGAAAGCAAATATATATGAAGCACATAAAAAAGTCATCTCCAGAGAACTTCCATCCCTGACGCTGCAAGGCATAAAGGGGTATAAAGTGAAAAGAAAAGAAAGAAGAATTATCAACATGACCGACAACCTGTTATTAGGATTTTTACGTAATATTGTCAGTTTAGTTTAGTTTTTATTTAGTTTTCTGAAGCCACGTTGTCACACTCAGTGCATACCCATAGATGTTCGATCTCTCCCAACTCTTTACCTGCATTTCACAGTTCTACCAATCTGGCAACATTGGACAGCGAAATACATTTAAAGGGAAATTACTGAGTAATTGTGTATTTACGTCAAACACATGTTTTTAGAACTTTCCACTTAGACATGACGGATTATCACTAGAACTAGGGGGATTATGAAAGGCGGATGTCATAACCGAGATAACGAGGGGGGTTGTCCCCCTCGATGTCATAACCGAGATACGAGGGGGGTTATCCCCCTTGATGTCATAACACTATCTAGTTTTAGTGATAGTCCGTTGTGCCTAAGTGGAACGTTCTAAATACCCGTGTTTTACATAAGTACTATTGTTGTTACGTTTCATGCAGTGTTGTATGTAAGTACTATTGGTGTTACTTTTCACGCAGTAATACCGTATATTGATTGAGTAATTGTGTATGTAGTTTAATCTTCTGTCATTCCCAAATCTCTTCAGATTAGTAGAAAGTAATAGTGAGAAGTAATATATTATAACACACTTTACGTGCTGATTGCAACAGCCGCATCTTTGGCCTAATACAAACGCCTTCGACATGGCCCTCACTTTCACCCTGTATGGGGCAAGTGTATGTTGGTGTCGTCAATCGAAGCCATTTAGTCAAACTGCCCGGTATCATTTCTCTAGATCTTCCCCTTGATCTTTTCCCTTCTATCTTTCCTGTTGTCACTATATTCTCAATGCCTCCTCTTCTCATTATGTGCCCAATAAATGTTGACTGTCTTTTTCTTATATTATCAATAATGCATCTTTTCACATCCATTTTTCTAAGACATTCTTCATTAGTAATCTTTACTGTCCAAGGAATGCGTAACATTCTTAGAATGAACCACATCTCCGCTGCCTCCAATTATTTTTGTTATGTCTTTTTTTATTGCCCATGCTTTACTTCCATAGAGTAGCACTGGTTCATATAGCATTTGAGCGTTTTCTATTATCCATTGATATGGACTTGTTGCATAGAATATTTTTCATTTTATGGAATTGCTTGTTCTATTATGTCCTATTATGTCATATTCTGTCCTATTATGTCCTATTCCTATACACCAAAACTATCTAATACAATACGCATAAGTAATCAAATTCACGGTTACATTGAACACATAAAACCGTTGGGGTGTTTAAAAAAAACAGTGTTCAGAAGAGAAGTGTAAATATTGCATGAAGATTCTCATTGACTGGAGAAAGTGTTCGTGCAGTTTACTTTGCACTATAAAAGAAACGTGGAAATCTACATACACGTCCAAGCGACAACACGTATTCCAACTTTTTGTGGGAACTTTAAATCTTTTAATACGACCGTCTGGGGTGCTGTTTATCAGTCCAGGGGCCCCAGACGAGGTCTAAGTTGCGTCTATGTTGAGACATATTTGATACTTAATATCTACACCATAAGATAGTGTTAGTTATATAAGATAGCGCAACATGGCTGAGGTATGGGCTCAGATTTATGTTGGAGTCAATAAACAATGTTTTCTGTGAGAGATTACGCCTTGCTCTGATGTGTTCCTGTGTATGCGAGTGTCAGAGTACGTGTAGGTTGGCTGTGCGTGAGCGTGTGATGAGAGAATGGATTTATGAGGTTAGCTGAAAAATGGTTTATAAGATTAATTACCTTTAAGATATGTACTATTATGTTTTAAATTAATAATAAAGTTGATTATTGCGCATGCGTATAGTTCAATGGTATTTGCAGTACACATTTAGCAGCATTAAAAATTCAACATGTTCATCTTTAGTGTTAGGAGTTGTGAACCAACATCAGTGCATTCCGGACAGACCCATAGATATTAAGACTCCCCATAAAGTGACAAAAGGTATGCAAGCTAATTGTTCTTGTGACTCACTGATTGTATACGCTCCTAATTTTATTCGGTAGACGTCGAGTTGCACTAGTTGCGAGTTTAATCAAAATTCATCCAATCACAACTTTGACGTCTGGTCGATTCCTGTGCCCGCTTCCAGAAGCGTTCGTGAACTAGTTTCAACATGTCTCCTTTATCCATTGTCAAATCTCCATCTATGGTTTATTTGATGCATGTTTGTTTTCTCTCTCAGTACCGGGATCGCCTGCATGTTCCGGACAGTAAATACATGTGATGCAACGAAGTTTACATCGGATAGTAACAATAGCATATTAGTCTATTCCCAGTTGGAATTATTTTTCTCCAAAACTACTTGTTAGATCGAAAAGATCTTTTGGGTCCAACTATAGATTCTCCGAGACCCTATAAAACCACTTTTTTCCATATGAAAATGTAACTAGATTAAAATATGTTCTCAATAAATTATACGTTTATAATGTTTTGTGAATGTACGTAATTTATCTTTTTTTTTTTTACAGTAGCGCACCCCAGTCTATCAATAGTCCCGGTTGATGATAGGAAATAAGCCTTATTTGTTGTGAAATGCAACTATGTTTTTGTATTTCATGTGCATCAAATCGACCCACTATGGTACGGAAATTACGATTTCCGTGAGTGCGACTGTATCGTCGTTTGTTTATTTAGAGATTTCATTGTTTTTGACAGACTTCGTAAATTTAATTGACATACATATTTTTATGCTTTGTATTGGTCATTGTGATGTTTTGTCAAGATTGTCACCAATGAAAATCATGAAATACCGAAGTATTCCTATAGAAGAGGCGTTATCAGGATATTTAATGTCAGTGGTGCTGTATTTGTTGTCGGATGATCTAATCGTTTAGTCTTAAAACAATATCTTCTTCTTCTTCCTGTCCTCATGTACCTTTCGGTGTTGAGGGGAGAGTGGGTATACAATATTTTGCTCTTCTATTTGCCTCTTATGCTGTTATATTTCCGAGTGTTTCTAATACACTATCTATTCACCTTTTACGAGGGGGTCCAACAGGTCTACTGTTTTCGTATCATTTGTTATGGGTTTCATAGATAATACTTTGCTCTTTCTGTCTGGTTATGCGTCCGAACCATTTAAATGGTTTCTGAATGTATTCTAATGTTGACGTGATCCGTAATTGTATTCTTAGTTCTTCATTCCTGATTTTGTCTCTCAAGCTAACTCCAATAATACGTCTCACACATTTCATTTCAGTGGTGTTAATCTTATGTATTGTGCAATAATACGTCTTACACATTTCATTTCAAAGGTATTAATCGTGTGAATTGTTCTAGAATCCAATGTCCAAGTTTGACACCGATAACGAAATGTTGGTAGAAAAATTGTGTTGAATAACGGTTTCTTTGTTTCTTGTGTAATATCTTTGTTTTGTAGTAAAAGGTGTTAATTGACCGATGACCTGACAGGCCTTATTACATCTTGCATCGATTTCTGCTTCTTGTTTGTTGTCATATCTCAATGTGCTGTCAATAATCGAATTCATGTACTTGTTTTAGTTGTTTGTTGTTTATCTGGATGTTGATGTTCTCCTTTTCTCATGCAATATTCATTACTTCTGTTTTGTCTATGTTGATTTTATGTTGATATATGAAAAAATAGCTAAACTCCAGTATTCTCAAAGGCGTATTTCATATTCGACGAGTTTTATTGTTGTATCTTGCTCGATTTAGCCAATTTATATATGTAGTTAAAGAGTTTTATTATAATGTGAGTTTAAAGTGCCAATTCACTACTAACAAAATATGACTACACAATTGTACAGTTGCTTTTGCAGAGAAACTAGAAAGGGCCGTTTACAACATTATATTACAACATGTAAAATCATAAAATGAGAACACAGGATGCTCTCGGTTTAAATAAAATGCCATTTAACAGTTGAATAAAACATGACTATAATTATATAAATCATGAAAGACAGCAAGGTCGGAAAAGGAAAACTGACGATTTCAACAAAGATGTTATTGTATGTGAGATGCTTAAAATTTTTCGGGCAAATGATGTGGTAACAAACACTACGGAAACTGAAAGTTCGTCAGCACAATCATTGCAATATTGATATTTCTAAAACCGCATTATGGAGGGTTGTTATGGACAGCAATTTCACTTTTCGGAAATCTCTTACAGACAAGAATATATTATTTGAGAAAAAAAACCTCATAGCTGCAGATGCAGATATCTGAGGTAGATACGTGAGTGTAGGAAAAAATGCCATGACATAGTATATTTGAATGAAGCTTCGGTAAATGCTCAACATGCATTTGATAAAGAGTGGCAATCACTTGACGGAACTAAGAAAAGGGAAATTCCAAGCAGCAAAGGTAAACGCATTGTAATAGGTCATGCAAGCAGTAACGCAAAGGGTCTTGTCAGTGAGACAGTACTTATTTTCGAAGGATTATAAACATCTGTTACAGACTACCACACTGAGGTGAATATAATTATTTTCTGGAAATGGTTAGTGAACACACTTCTACCAGCGCTGGATAGGCCGTCATGTATTGTTATGGAAATGTCTCTTATCATAACGTAGTTGCACATGAAGACAAATTTTCCACTTCAACAAGCACAAAACAAAAGTTCATGACATGGCTTGCAAAAAAATGTATCATTTTCTTACAATAATTCAAATCAGAGTCGTTAGAACTTGTGAGATGGACAAAGAATACAAAGACTTTTGCAATTGACAAAATCATCACTGAACATGGTCATACTTCTTTTCTGCTACCCCCCTTACCATTCACATCTCAATCCCATTGAACTTGTGTGAGCTGCAGTCAAAGGTCAAGTTTCCGAACTAAACAAGACTTTCACATTTTGTGATGTAACAAACATAACACCCGATGTTGTCGTTCAAATAGATATTGAGTACTGGAAAAATATATAAAGAGCATGTGCTTCAAGAGTAATAGACATTTTGGTAACCAGATGGTTTGTATTTTATCCAGCCATTAGCAGTAGTCGATCTTTCCGAGTCTTCAGAATCCGAATAAAATAGTAGACGTGTCAATCTCTTGTTCTCACATCGACCAAATATCTAACGATATCAAATGCACATATTTCTCTTCAGAATCAATGACACAAGGAAAACATAACACTATTTGATCATCCAAGAGAAAAATTGTTTTACATACACATGTCCTTTTATTATATGTAGTTTGGATACGCCTTTGCATCCACAATTTTGTGTATTACTGTAAAATGTAAAATGTGAGTGCCATTTTTTTCTGTTTGTGCAATATTATATACTATATAACAAAAAAACGTGTTGTGCATTTTCCAATCCACCTATCAATTTGTAAAATATGAATTCATAATGTTGTGATGTGTATAAGACTAACTGCGAAATATGGTTACTCTACGTCAGTTAGTTTTTGTAAAAATTTATCTCTAGTGAGTAACATGAATTATGGAACGAAGTATAGTTATCTCTTCTTAGTTTTAATACTGCGACACTCTCCACCTTGTTAGATATCATCTGACAGTTTTGTTATTAATACGTAAGCACTGACAAAGAGTCCGGGACTTTCATAAACTACCTCTACAATTTGTTTGGCCAATTTTTACACACTCCCCTGTATACAACTGTCGTGAATTTAGGGACCCAGCCCATTGCTTAATTTTGTCAAAAAAATGTTTACCTCCAACCACCTACAAAATATTTAGCATAAACAGTAAATGGCTTAAATCCAAACACTTTAATTGGTGTATTAAAAAACCCAGTTTTTTTTACATCAACTTTAGTAAAACGCCTCCCATTGTCAACATATTTCAATAATCTTAGAATAATTTCCGGTCGCAATCTGTCCTTTTATTTTTCTGGTTGTAACATACGGCTGTGAAACATGGATCCTAAACAGGGCCGGACTTAGACTTGATAAAACCCTAAACTATTTTAAATCTGGGGCCCTTTATATGTCCTTTATATGTAGCCTAATATATGACAATTGCTCACTCTGACAATTTTTTGGGGGCCCCCTAAGAAAGCTGGGGCCCTAAGCTATAGCTTGTGTAGCTTATACATAAATCATGCCCTGATCCTAAGTAAAACCCTGGCAAATGAGATCAACGCCTTTGGGATGAAATGCTACAGAAGGATACTTAGAATGTCATATGTACAACATAACTAATCCTAACCACTAACCCTAAAAATAGACTTTTTTGTTGATTGTTTATTGACATAATATTTAGATCCAATAACCACAAAATACGTAGATGGGCACTACTGGGAAAAAATGAGGGGGTGGACTGTGAACATAGTAGTTTACACATTGTTCAAATTTCTAATTAAGGGGAATTAACCTTTTTTATACTGTCATTTATAAGCAGAGTTATTGCTCATTAAATGGTTTTGATTTTCGTCCATTGTAGTAACCTGTTTATATGTGTGACACAATCATGAACTTCTACCTTTCCAGTTTATAATGGGCCTATTTGTTAACCATAATGGACTCGCACATCTATTTTTTTACAATTTTCTCACTATAAATGAAGCTCTAAGTTCTACCCACCTGAGATAGAGAGTATATGTATTATGTTTTGGTTCACTGAATCTCACCCTCCATTATTTTTTATGGTCCAAAAGTTCTAATATTGCAAAATTGAATTAACTTCCCCAGTTGAAAGAAGCATGTGTCACCACAAGGGGTACACATTAAATGATCTACCTGATTATAAATGGTTCAGTAGTAAGTGCACTGGCTTCCTAGTAGGAACTAAAGTAGAATCCTGTTATAACAACTTGATCCTGACCTGCATGTATGTAATAACAGAAATTCACTATATACAGTACAAACAAATATAGAATAAATAAATTTGTTACTTTAAAGATTATTGTTATATAGGGAAATTTGTACATAGGGCCTATGCAGTTGCATCTGTGAGTCTCACCAATAGCCCACTAGACAAACCACTCATGCAACAGAAAACCTTAGTAGATGACATACCGCTATATTTAGGTTATCTTCTTATAGAAGCTGCATGACATGTCATCTATACAATTATGCTTCTCATGCTTTTATTTTGTTGTCGCAATGTCTTTTTTTAATTTGTATATATATATATGCACTCTCTGTGGTTAGGAGGGAGCTAGAGATGTACTGTGCAGCACTGGGGAGGACGAAACTGACAGCATTGTTTCTATCTTGTGGCTGAGGCCTATCATAGAGGCACAGTGACTCAGGACATGACAATCCTTTTCACTTGAAAATTTGGTTGCATGCCTGGAATAATAGAGAAGTTTGGCATAACCAGTAGTCCAATGGTGGTGGGGAATGGCCACAGTGAACCCTATCTTGGCTGCAGTGGCTCGGAGCAGCGCATAAGTTGAAACCTACCTTCCTGGTGGTGTGATATTTATGCTCTGGCCTGGAATTCCACAGACTTCCCAGCAAAGGGCATGAGCCCATGGACTGCTGGATCAGCAACCAACCAACCCCAACCATAGGGAAATTTGTTATAAGAGAATGCACCATCGATACATTCCACTGTATATATATTTGATTATCAATTAAACAGAGAAACATTTGTGTATTAATAAGTGTCTCCTAAGTCAACCCACTCTAAGGAAATGGGTACCTTTTATAACATATATACATTTACCTTCTATAAACACAAACATATGTAAGTATGCAAAATATAAAACTACATCTGGGTGGTCCATGTTTGTAATAAGACAGATTTTATTGCCCATGTACATTGAAATAAAGCAAATTTTATAAAACAGTAAATTATATTGTCTTTGTAAATTTAAATAACTCAAATATTATAAATAAAAGTACCGTAAATTGTACTGTCTCTGTACATCGAAGTAAGACAAATATTGTAATAATACAAATGTTATTGTTTCTGTAAATTGAAGTAAGACAAATATTGTAATAATACAAATGTTATTGTTTCTGTACATTGAAATAAGGCAAATATTGTAACAATGCAGATTTTATCGTCTGTGTACGTTGAAATAAGGCAAATGTAACAATGCAGATTGTATTGTCTCTGCACACTGAAAAAAGGCAAGCAAGGCTGTAGATGGGGGGGGGGGAGAGGGGCAGGTTCGAACTCTCTCCTTCTCCTTGGCAAATCAGAACATGACTTTCAGTACTAGGAACTCAGCCAAAAGGTGGACCAACCCTTTATTTCCCCCTCCTCCCTTTCATCATATTGATTTTTCACAATAAAGATCATCAAATTATTCAACAAAAGGATAAATTGACACATGAAAATGAAAAAAAAATAATATTTTTTAAGGTTAAAGCATCCCCTTTTGGGAAATGTATCTACAGCCCTGAAGGTAACTATTGTTAAAATGACAAATTTTATTGTCTCTGCATTTTGAAAAAATAAAAATATTGTAACAGTACAAATGTTATTGTCTCTGTACACTGAAATAAGGCAAATATTGTAACAAAACAAATGTTATTGTCTCTGTGCATTGATCAATGACATCTGCAATGGAAAAGAAAAAATAGTATTTAAAATGAAATTTCTTAGAAATATAGAAAGGTGTTAAAAATATCATGAATTGAAAGATAATCCAACACATGTTTGAAAATATCAGAACATAGAAGAAGACTGGCTGTTCAAAATTATTAAATAGCACAAGTTAATATATTTTGGACATATAAAGAGACATAATAACTTAGAAAGATTAATCATAAAGGAAAATCATCCAGAAATTAGAACAAGAGGTATTGTGGAGGCTACAATGGACTCATCTGGATTTCTTTAAGTCATACTGTAGAACGGGCACTGATAAGCATGGTAAACAATTTCACCAGGACCTTGCTGCTATGGAGACAAGGTATCAAGGCACATGGAGCCCTTCAACTCTTATTGCTGATTACTGCTGGACTGTGACTAGAGACACCTCATTGATTGACAACAAGAAGCAAGCAAAGTTAGCTCTAGCAGTGACTAAATAATGATGGAATGATCTCAAATGTGCTGTTTCAAAACAATAATGTGAACATGTTGAAATATCAATTCATTGAACATGAAACCACAATTTTTCTAATACTAAAGTAGAAAGATTAACTGTTTATCTAAAAGAATTAAAAAAGCATACATTATTTGCATTACTTTAATATAAATTCATCATTTAAAACCAAAAAAACCAGAGCCAGTTGTGAATTTAATTATGCTATTTGAAATTAGCAAGTTAAAATCAATAAGAAATTGGGTATTTAAATTCTGGTATAAATGACTTGTTGAAAATTTGTTGAGTAGTGTATCAAAGACATTTAGAATATGACACTGACATAGAAATCTACTTATTTTTCCATAAATCTGTATTTTTAATAATTTATTTCTGTATTTCAATAAAAATGTCCATATTTAGCGCACATAAGAGAACAAAACCCCCCAAAAAGCCCATATCTAAAAAATAATGTTGTTTGCCCATCAATATGTGCTTGTGCGATAAAAACATTCATACTAGTAATAAATTACTGAACATGTAACACCAAAAGAACTTTTTTTTTTAAATAAAAATTAATATTGGGTTTTTTTGGGGGGTCCTAAATCTGTATAAATATGAAAAATACATAACATTGTAATAAGGCATATTATTATAAAATTAAATATTATTGCGACATGACAAATACTACTGTCTATCAAAATGGACTCAAAAGACATAGAGGATTGACTTCATTGCACTTGAGTTACCTCATATGTACTTCATTAGTCTCAATGAAGTGGCCTTCTGAGAGTACCATTTACAGCATGTTAACTTATGGTTACCATCTTGTAATAATAGAACACAAACAGGTAGCAGTTTTATATGGAAAAATAATGTTTATATTATAGATATTCTAATAGGAAACAACATAAATTTTACAATTTACATATGAAATTGCATACATTTCTAATCTATCTATCTATCTATTCTATCTATCTATTCTATTCTATCTATTCTATTTATTCTATTATATCTATCTATTCTATCTATCTATTCTATCTATCTATTCTATCTATCTATCTATCTATCTATCTATCTATCTATCTATCTATCTATCTATCTATCTATCTATCTATTCTATCTATTCTATCTATTCTATCTATTCTATCTATCTATTCTATCTATCTATTCTATCTATCTATTCTATCTAATCTAATCTAATCTAATCTAATCTAATCTAATCTAATCTATCTATCTATCTATCTATCTATCTATCTATCTATCTATCTATCTATCTATCTATCTATCTATCTATCTATCTATCTATCTAATATCTATTTATTTATCTATCTATTCACTAAAACCCGTTGTTGCCTTGCAGCATATAGGGGTAGAAGAGTTTTCAGGAGATGGCCCTCGTGTGTACTGACTATATTGTGGAATTTTTCGACTCTTTTATTTTGGTGATTCATCGTTTCCGTCGTCGGCTTCTAGGTCTGCCTTCACTGTATCTATTTAGCATAGCTTGCTGTGGTATGCTGTCTGATGGTAGTCTGCTGATGTGTGCAAACCATTTGGTCTGTTGTCTCTTAATACGAGTATATTCAAAATTGGGGTGGAGGCAGTTCTTTGTCTATTGTCCTCATTCCTAACTCTATCTCTAAGTCATATTCCTAGGATTCTGTGCAAGCATGCCATTTCAGCTGTCACAAGTTACACTTGTCTTGTGCTGTCGTTGTCCATGTTTGGCATTGGTAGCACAATGTTGGCATAATAATTGTTTTGAATAGTGTTATTTTGGTGTTTTGTTTCTGAAGATTGGTGTCATTTTCCCTACGGCATGGTATGGTTTGCTACATTTATTGTGTATTTCTTTGCTGCTCCTGCCGTCTGTTGTTATATTACTTCCTAGGTATGTGATTTCTGTCACTTGTTTAATCTGTTTTTTCCAACATATATATTGGTGTTTATGTTCTTCCTATCTTCATTACTTTGGTCTTCTCTATATTTATCTTCATGTTAAAGGTTTGGCTTGTTTGATGTAATCTGTCTATTTGTCTTTATAGTTGCTCTTCTGATGATGCTACTAGTGCTTGGTTGTCTGCAAATAGCAATTCGTTTAAGTTATCCTTCATATTGTTTATTTTCATTGTCGTTGCTACTTTGCAGATGTGATCTATGTATGTTATAAACGATAGGGTGATAGTACATATCCTTATCTCACTCATGAGTGCATTTGGAAATTATCAGATGTACCTGTGCTCGTTCTTACTGCACATTGACTATTGGCGTATATGCTCTGACATTGGCTTATCAAATATTGGGGAACTCCATATGTCTGTAAGGTTATCCATAGTTGTGCTCTATCCATGCTGTCAAAAGTTTTCTCTTGATCCACGAAAGCCAGATATAAGTCTTGGTTATGTTCTGTTGCTCTTTCTGAAAGTTGTTTGAGGATGAAGATTGCATCTGTACAGCTTTTATTTTTCAAAAAGCCAAATTGTGTGCTGTTGAGCTGTGGTTCTATATAGGTGTGCATTCGTCTCTCTAGATATTTCCTATGTGGCTTAAGAGTGATATCCCTCTATATTTAGTGCAGTCCCTCTTGCTGCCTTTTTTCTTCCAGATGGGAACAATCACCACAGTATTCCACTCTTACTGTGTCTTTTGTGTCTTCCATATCACATTAAACAGTCTTTGTAGCCACTTTATACCTGTCACTGTTAGCATTGTTATTAGTTCTATAGGTATGCTGTCTATTCCTGGTGCTTTGTTATTTGGTGCATGTTTAACTGTGTCTTCAATTTCTGATTTCAGGATGTATGGTTCTAGGTTTTCTTATATTGTATTTATTGTTGCAATAACTTCTCTTTCCTTTAAGTTTAACAGTTGATTGAAGTAATTTTCCATCTTTCCATGATTTCTTGGTGCATATTAAGTATGTTGCTGTGTTCATCGTTCATTATTTATGTTGGTTCGTGTCTTTTTTACTTCTCATGTTTTGTACTTTCTTGTAGGACATCTTTGTCTATCCTTGTTAAGCATTTCTCCATATTTTTGCCATTACATAATTTTTCCATATTTGATGATTTTCTTGGTGTCATTATTTGCTTCTTGTATGCTAAGTAATCATCATGTCTTTTGCTTGTTGCCCATTTCTTGTATTTTTGTTTTTATTTTTCATTGCATTTTTTACCTCCTCTGTCCACCAATATGTTATTTTATGTTTTGTGCCTTTATGGTTTTTATTATCCACATGTTTCCTTCCTGCTATTTGTATGATGGAATTTGTTTTATATTTCCATTCTTCTTCTATGTGCTGGGTGTTTTCTGGTAGCTTTGCGAATTCTTCATTAACTTCCTGGATATATTTTTCATGCATGTTTATTTCTTCCAATTTATGTATATCTAGTTGCCCTTGGTGCTTTGTGCTTTATTTGTGCTTGTTATTTTTCACTCTGTTTGTTTTGACTGTTATTATTACTGCTTTATGGTTAGTGTCTGCACACATGTTAGATATTACTCGTGTGTCTGTTATTTTTGTCTATTGTTACTTTTTGTGAGTATAAAGTCTATCTGGCTCTTGCATTCTAAGTTTGTTATAAAGAGGTTGTGCTGAATGTATGCATCTATTAGTTTATAACCATTGTCTTTAATCTTGTTTCTTGTGTCACCGAAAGGTCCTTTATATTCCTTTATTTCTTCTCTATTTGAGCCAAGATGTGCATTAAAATCTCCCCAAAATATATCGATCATCTTCATTGTTGCTGTTATTTATTAATCTGTTTATATCCTCAAAATATTCCTCTCTTTCATTGTTTGGTGTGTTACATGGGGGGGTGAAGACCTGTATAAATGTGTTGGTGTTTACAAGGTCTATTGTAATTGTGACTGACATTTACTGTTCATTCTGATGTGTAACGAGCTATGTTCTTAGCAAATATCGGGTCTATGGAAAAAAGCCAACCCCGTGCTTTGCTCTTGAAACTGGATCAACTCCACTGTATATGAACATGTAATTTTGATATAGTTTCTTACATCCCCTGTCTTTGATCCTCGTATCTGCTAGTCCTAGTATTTTTATATTTCTCCTTTTCATTATAACTATCAAGTCTTGTTTCTTATTTTTTATTCCACAGATGTTGATTGTAGCTAATTTAATATGTTGGTTTTTCCTTCGTTGTTTAATATTACTAGTAGTCGTCTCCAGAATCCTTTTACTACGAGACATTGTGTTCTCACTGACGGTTTGTTAATCCTGTCTCAATGCTGTATCAAGAAATTCACAAGGCTACACTGCAATCTCAAACTAACACATACAGAAAGGAACCACATATTCCATGTGAATAGTCCTGAAACACTGAACTGAACTTTCATTTGTGGTCACAAGAAATAACACAGCTGTTCAAAAGAAATAACACAGCTGTTACTTCACGCCACTTTACCGAAGCCTCTAATACAAGCACAAAATTTAAACATGCCATAAATATTGCTTGACATAATTTTAAATCATTCTAGTTGGACCTTTTTATATCTTCATTATAATAATAATAAGGAAATTTGAATAAAATTGCAGAAGTTAAAGGACCAGATAATTTTGGATTTTTAAAATTGAGCAGGACCAAAATTTAAGGCCTACAAAACAGGATATGTCTGGGGAAAAAGGGGACATATGGTAACCCAAAAATAACTATGCAAATAGGAAGGTGGGTGTCAAAAATAGTCACAACAATAATTTATGGGCTGCCCCTAATACAATACAAATAATGAATTTCATTGTTTATTGTAATTGTTTCTGTTCCTTCGGTACAGAATGTTCTGCACAGTGCAGAACATGTGCCACATAATAGAACAATTAAAGGCATACAGTCAAGATTTATAGGGCATATTATGAGAATAGCAAAATTTGAACACTTATTAACCATCAGCAAGATCAAAATGAGACGAGACAGAGAAAGACAAAGAACAGTTGCTGGATGGGTTGTCATCATGGAATGGGAGAATCTCACCAGATGAACGTATTAACAACACATGAGTCATGGAGTTTTGGGGAAGAATGATCATTAAAGCGCCTTGTTATACTTTTTGATTGATTATTGATTAAACATTTTATGGCATTTAATGAATACCTCTTGACTGATTATACTAAACATTTGATGTGATTTAATAGCATAATGAATAATAGGGGTCTACATCATTAGGTTGCATGTCCAACACTGGCTTTGATATTTTGTTTACAAAGGCATGTTTTATGAGATCCCCTTGCAATTGTCCCTTGAAGCTGTAGTGTTAGTAGCTTGCTGCTATGCTGAGAGTGATGGAGTAGGCCCTATATAGGGCTATAGGGAAACCCTATATAACAAAGTCAATCCTATACACCTTTTGAGCCCATTTTTAATACTCAATTATAATTATTTTAAGTTCAACACTAACTCAGATCTAAAAACTTTACTTCATTCGCCTGTCAGGTATTAAACTAAGATCTGATAACTTTACTTCATTCACCTGTCAGGTATTAAATTCAGATCTGATAAATTTACTTCATTCACCTGTCAGGTATTAAATTCAGATCTGATAACTTTACTTCAGTAACTAGTCAGATACTAACTCAGATCTAAACATTTTACTTCATTCACAAGTCAGATACTAAACTCAGATCTGATAATTTTATTTCATTCACCATCAAGAAATCAGAAAACTTGAATATGTTTTCATCTGTCAAAACTAACTTATTGATAAGTTCTTTATCATTTATACACTAACTGATTTAACAACAATGTTTCATTCACCAGCCATATAATAGATCTAATCATTATCATCAAATCCATAATCCTTCTTCTGAGTCGTAGAAGTGCCACACTGGAAAAATCAACACAAACATCCCACCATGCTTCTCTGTTCTCAGTTCCTTGTTTAAGTCTGAAGAATCTTAATCCTGTTAAATCTTTAATACTATCAATCCTTGATTTATTTTTGTCTTCTTCTTCCACCCTCAACTGTTCCCTGCTGGATAGTTTTAGAGATATAACTAAACCCCACAAATTTGTGATATGTCACCACCCCCAGAAAATGTTCTTGTTGACCTACAAGAGCATTTATTATTATATTTCTCACATATATACGGGTAGGTGTTTTAAATGTTATATAATGGATGCATAGTACTCAGCCGTAACATTTGTTTTCAAAAGCCTGTATTCACTTCTCCATTCACACTGTAATTGTCAAACTCTCAGATATATAGACTGATTTTCACTGATGTAATTATTCATTCATTATGACATTTCTGTGGGAAAAAGGTTCGCTTGGTGGTGCCCGACTATTAACCAAGTCTCTATCTTTGAGTTTACATGAAAATATTAGCTTTAGTCTACCCCTTCTCACTTTGTAAACAACATATTTTTTCTAATATATTCATAGCTACCACCATTTGGAATAATATAAATGAAAACATGATGCATTTGTTTACTCCATCCAATCAATTATAAATTGGCGTCATGTAGATCAATTATTCAGGACGTAGCCATTAACCTAGCATTTTTTGGCTGTAGTGATTAATCTTCATTCAACATAATTAGGTTCAACCAGTTAGGTTGGCAAAACACAATAAAAGATGTGTCCATCTAAACAATGGCATGATTTATAATTCTAATTACTTATCTCAGGGTAAGCACAGCTTCCACTAGAAAATTAATATTTTAACTTTGGGTAATTAAAAGAAATTATGACCACCATAATGAAGATGTCATAGGCTCTGTGTGGATTTTTCTTGTAATGTTCATTATATCAGATCTGAGAACAGTTTCATCACTTCAGATAGTAACTCAAGTTTGATAACTTAGTTTCATTCACCAGTCAAAACTCATTCATCAGAAAACTTGAAGCCACTCATGAGTAAATATTAACTCATCTGAATACTTTAAAAGATCATTTGCTGGTTTTCATTGCAATTTCATCTTTTTCATTTAATCTTTTATGACCATTTTTGCAGAAACAATTTATAGGGTGTGGGGCATTAATACACCTTTTGGCTGAATATAGGCTGAGATTTGTGTTTGTCTTTTTTTCTCTGTTGACCTATGGCTTATATATGAACACATTATAATTTTTTTTTCATAAATACCAATAGAAACATAAAAAAGAAACAATTTTATATAGTTAAATAGGCCTACATATAAAAGTAAAATAAAAATAGCATTTAAAAAAAATCATTCAAATCCTTCAAAGTTGAAATCACTGTCTGAATTCTGAAACAGTTCATGAATTTCATCCTCTGTCATTGGAAATTCAGGGTGAATATCATCAGTCTCCTATCTCACTGTTTACCAGTACCTTGTCATCATGTGCATCACTCTCAGGGATAGCGTTGTCCTCACTTCCATCCAGTGCATTACTGGAGCACATTTTGAAAGATCAGGTGATAATTTTGAATGGAATATCGGACCACGACTCTTTAACCCACTTAGCGATTGTAATATCAGCTTTTTTTTTACACTGCCATCTTCATTGCAGCTTAATCTAATAAAATATGGGGGCTGTGTAGTGCAGTGGTTAGCACACTGACTTCACATATGAATGGTCCTGTGTTCATTCTCCAGTTGAGGTGAAAATATTTTTCAGATCGCAACAGGTCCTGAGTCGACCCTGCCTTAATTTGGTGCCGGATTATTCCAGAAAGTAAACACTATAATGGAAAGGAGATGGCTACCACCCTCATATAGCAGAGCCATTGAGATGTGAAATTGTTAACATCTCACACAACTACAGCGTTAATAAATACAATGGGTTAACTTTACTTTATTTTAATCTAATTATGCCATCTATTCACTCCAATTTTCTCAAAGTATATCCTTAAATGGTTATGTTAAGGGAGACACCTAGTGGCTGCAGGAGAGAGATAAGGCTCCCAGAAATTAGATACAGACAGCCATATCTCACAGCATTGTTTTTCCACTGTCTCCATGAGATGTTCCCAAAATGAGTCCAGACTAGACTAGCATGGATGGTTTTTATTATAGTAGCCCACTTCCTGTCCCCACACTTTATCCAGCCATTCCAGAGTGTGACTTTTGTCCATCATACCTCTATGTGAGTATGAACAAACATGTTATTTGGGAATTTCACACGCTTAGGCAGAGTCTTGCTCTCGCATTTAAAAATAAACCCATGTAGGAGGAGCAAACGTGCTCCATTTGCCACACTACAACAACAGGGAAGCATGTCTTCTCATGTCCAGTCGCCTTTACAAAAAGATAATCACACTTTTACATTGCATCATGCAATTTGAAGGAAAATCTAGGTAGCTAATCTAAAAACCAAGCTAAATGTTGACCTGATCCATTCATTGACTAGGCTTAGAATTTGTGGTAATGGCTGATGTTATCATTTCATCCAACATTTGTTGTTGAGACAGCACCGAAGGAATAAATTAATCAGAAATCTATAAACACTCTGGTACCTGGTAGTCAAGAGACAAAACTCTGGTGTTAGGAAACAAAAAGGTACTGGAAATGTTTACATTATACCTAGTGGTTGTAAATTTATGGGACTGGCAACGCCTCCATAACAAGGTCACACTGTATTATCCTGGATGATGTATTCTATATCTGTACAAGCAGAATGGGGAAAATTGAAGAAATGACCTTGTGTTTTACAGTTGCTACAGTTTGTGTTATTTTCCTTTTAGCAAATATTTAACTTGTCCTTTCATTCTTATTACAGGATTCTACAGTATTATTTACCATATTATTTGTTTATGCTTGGCCTATACGCAGGATTTCGACTTTTCTTCCACATTTTTTACAATAAACTTACATTCATGGCTTATAAATCGGATTATATTCAGAAATATACAATAGTTCTAAAATTCATTTTCTGATTTCCTAATTGGGGGGAGGAGGGGATTGGTGTTGAAACCACCAAACCCCATCCCCTAGCTACATGCTTAGCTTCAGTCAAATAATACTTAATTCACATAAGATCAATATATAAGAAAAGTCAGACTCATGTATGTAAAAGTTGTAAGGAATAAAATACAATGTATTTACATATCTTTAAAAAATACTATAAATACATAGAAAAAATACAATCAATGTGCACATAATAACAGAATATGAAATATTACATATGTTCATCATTAAATATAACTATAGTCTTGCATCTATCAAATATATCCCTGTTTCATGATTATAAACAAGTATCATAGCACAGGGGACATTTCCAAAAGTATTCTGTTCTCTGTTCTAGCAACGATCCAAGAATATACAGACTCAAAATCACAGTTAGATGTTCATTACAAGATCTTCCCAGAACGACACTTTTTCTCCTTGTCCCTGGTAATTCAATTTACCATTGTCATCCTGGTAATTTCCTGGTAATTTCCCCTATGTCATCACATCCAGCATATGGGGGTGTTAACTCTTTATATCCACCGAGCCGCTAATATCTACATTTTGGAGACCCACTATGCCAAAAAGCCGCTCGGCATTTTATTATGAATTTACTATCGTGTTCGGCATAGCAGGAAAACCGCACGGAGACAAAGAGTTAAACTGTTTCATTGGGATGAGAGCAGTGTCTACAAATGGGTAGTTGCTGGGGTCTAATACGGTTTAAATGACTATTAACTCTTGCATGTTCTGTTTGAAACTGAAAGATATGGGATTAATTTCTCCTTCAGTTTGTTTATGCAGAGAACAGAAATGTTTTGTGTCTCTGCTTTATTTGCTATAATGATCCAACACATCCAACTTCAGAGTCTGTGATATGAAGATGAACCTCTTCCTTTATAACCTGTTAGGGTTGTAGTGGTGCCATACTGGATACACCAGCACAAGAAGCCCTCCAAACAACTCTATAGTCCTTAAAGTTGCTATGTTTGAACAGATGCAAAACAGCATAAGAAGCATTGCTGAATCAATTATAGCCTACCAGTTACTAACAAGTAAATATCACAAACTAAGATGGTATGGTCTCATATCAAGATTGTATGGCATATTGAAAGTCAAGCTCGTGTAATGTTAATCTATTCGCCCAATAACAAGCAAACTGGGGTTTTAAATTCACTCATCACTCAGTATTCGTGGTTTGAAAAAATAAATTCTCCCATATTCACCCAGCGGCCATGAAGTAGGGTACCAGGGCCTGTAATTCAACCAGTCACCAGGAAGTACAGTAGCAGGGCCTGTGATTCACCCGGCCACCAGGAAGTAGGGTTTCAGGGATCATGCTCTAAGAAGGTCAAGGAAAGGTGTCATTGCCACTGAATAACTGTGGTAGGTGGCGCTGGTCAGGCAGTTTCTGGGTCAACTACTGACTAGGCAGCTGAGCACTAATGGGAATCCATGTTCTATGACACTGGTTCATAACTCATATTATGTTTACCTTTATGACATATCTCATATTATGTTTACCTTCATGACATATCAGTATCAATTGGAAAGAACCTCTGTCTGAGATGAGACATCCAGGTAAGCAGAATTAAAGATAATACCAATGGTCAAAATCCTTGTGATCACAGAAGGTTTAGGATTAATGATGATGATGATATTCCTTCAAAAAAGCAGTTTCTTTTAATCCATCAAACAGCAACACAAGATAGTGCTGCACAGTGCAATGAGGCAACAAGTCTCTGTAGCATCTGCAGCATTATTACTGTTTCTGTGTCTTTCCTCAACATATACTCTGTCACAGAACACATTCAGATAATAAGATACACATTTTTGTGATACATAGTTCATCACTTCTCAATTAATTAATCATGCTAATGTAAATTTGTTGTATGTTGTTACTACTGCTACTATTATCTATACAGGTAAAGCTGATTGCTTATTCATTTGAAATCTAATTTTAAAGAATGTATCAAGAGATTATAAAGAAACAATGAAAACATTCCAGAAATAAATAAATAAATATATATATATATATATATATATATATATATATATATATATATATATATATATATATAAAGTGACATATTCTTTCCAAAACGTTGTCTTCAGTATGGATACACTGAACGCCTCTGTTCCAGACAAGCAGGCCTGCATTGGCCAAAGACCTGCATACATTCTTCGATGTTGCTGGTCCATCATTTTCTTGGTCTTCCTCTTCTTCTCTTGCCTAGCACTTCCCTATAGAAACAGTTCTTTGATACCATCATCTTGCTTTGAGTGTCAATAATACTGTAGTTTCCTTTATATGATGGTATTTAGGAGCCACCTTTCATTTAGTTTATGTAATTTCAAAATTTCAATGTTGTTCATTTTCTCTGTCCATGATATTAGTAGGAACTTTCTGTAGCACTTCATTTCAAATGAATTTATTCTTTTGGATATTGTCTTGTTTAAAGTCCATGTCTCGCATCCATATGTTGCCACATATATATTCTGATAAAAACACAAAATAAACAGTAAGTTCCCAATATAATACCACGGACAAGACCCCATTCTGCGTGGGACGAGATCACACCCCTCCTTCACCTTAGGGAATCAGAACATGATATTTTGTAATAGAAAACTAGCCAAACTGCGGGTAATACCCCCTTCCACTCAATCAATAAAAGACAATACTGCTGTAAAACTGTATAATAATAGTACTTATGGAAAACATAGGTTTTGTAGTTTTACTTAATGACGACTATCAGACTACCTCCTCGTTAATGACTTTCCCAAAGAAAAGGTCACCAAAATCTTATAGAAATGAAAGAATGAACAACAAAAAGAAAAAAAAAACATTATACATATGTAAATTTGTTCTATTGATATCTAGTGTACTCAAATTTGTTGTATTGGTGTCTAATGTACATATATTTGTTGTGCTGATGTATATTGTACTCGTTGTGTTGATGTCTAGTGTACTCACATTTATTGTGTTGATTATCTAGTGTACTCACATTTGTTGTGTTGATACCTAGTGTACTCACACTTGTGTTGATATCTAGTGTACTCACACTTGTGTTGATATCTAGTGTACTCACATTTTTTGTGTTGATACCTAGTGTACTCACATTTGTTGTGTTGATATCTAGTGTACTCACATTTGTTGTGTTGGTTGTTGCGGCTGATAAACACCAGGGCTACCATAGTTATATTGTTGGGAATAAGCATATCCACTAGGTGGCTGGTTTCGCTGACCATATCCTTGATTAGGAGGATAGCCAGGTTGGACAGGGCCATATCCTTGAGGAGGAGGTGCTCCATAGTAGCCTGATGAAGGGGGTGGATAAGCATTGTCATAAGCTGGGGGTGGGGCATTAGGTTGATAACCAGGATAAACATTTGCCATGTTCCTGAAAGAAAATCATTTTTAAAATTTAAGAATTTCTAATGTGTATAAACATAAAACTGATGCGGTTATTCTGTCTACAATCTTCAAACTAATGAGATTATTCTGTCTACAATCTTCAAACTAATGAGATTATTCTGTCTACAATCTTCAAACTAATGAGATTATTCTGTCTACAATATTCAAACTAATGAGATTATTCTGTCTACAATTTTCAAACTAATGAGATTATTCTGTCTACAATCTTCAAACTAATGAGATTATTCTGTCTACAATCTTCAAACTAATGAGATTATTCTGTCTACAATCTTCAAACTGATGAGATTATTCTGTCTACAATCTTCAAACTAATGAGATTATTCTGTCTACAATCTTCAAACTAATGAGATTATTCTGTCTACAATCTTCAAACTGATGAGGTTTCTTTGTCTACAATCTTCAAACTAATAAGGATATTTTTCAACCTTTTAAAGATATTATTATGTCTACAATATTTTAACTGATTAAGAAGTTCTGTATATAAACATGAAACTGATGAGGAATTTATATTTTCATTATTCAAATTGTTGACACTGTTATATTTATATTCTTCAAACTGTTGAGGATGTTCTCACTTCAAAATTCAAATTTTTGTGGATGTATAATTCAGTCATTATCATCATTATTACCATTACAATTATTATTATAGTCAGTAAGCACATCATGATCATGTCATTGCAGCCACATCCATATTTGCTCCAATCTATAATTCAGTATATCCTTCATAGTATTTCTCTTTAATGTGTGTTTCTGGTGCCCAAGAGGGGAGCAAAGAATAGAAACACTGTGCCCTTCTATGCATGTCATCATGCTGATGATGAAGTAATACCTTAATATATGTGAAGATAACTCCTGATAGCCATAGCCTTTAAGACAAAAGCACAGGTACAGATCAGTTGTAATGAAGATATGTAGAGTGTATTGTAAATTGTTGGAAGTGATAGAAGCAGGCTTTGTTGAATGTTAGTCTTAGACATTGGATCCAGAGATGTTCAACTGTTTCCTCATGATTGTTGCAGTTCCTACAATTAGCTTTTTAAATGGATTGATTTAGTTCAGATGGTTGTTGAATTGTGCATGCCTATTCTTGGAATATCAGACACTGATTCGATATTTTAATATGTTTTAGTGGGTCCATTCCTGAATTAACATATTAGTATTTTAAGTACTTGCTTAGGGCCCCAAGCACTGAAAAGGCACCACAAAAATGTTAGTGCTTCAAGAAAATACACTTTTTAGTTTACAAATTTGAAGATAAAATCAAGCTGAATCCAGATGTAAGCTTAGTAAATAGTGATATATTTAAATGAGTTTATTCTCTCACAATTGTTAAGCTTGTGTAGCAATAATTTTTCACTTTAGTGACTAAACATACTCTTTCTAGAAAATTGTTACAGTTTCTATGACCTGATGACACTTATTCTACTTCAAGAAAAACTCTCCAACTATAATGCCAAGTAGCTATCAGATCCAAGATAAAAATTGGAACAATGGATTTCAGCATCAATAAAAGTAATTTGATATTTCAAACTCTGACCACTTGTCCTGAAAATTGACCAGTTCTAGATTGTACTAATTGCACTTAAGAGTATTTTTCCTTCAGGGCCTGAATGGAAGGAAAAGTCAATGTGTTCTAACTTAGGAGTGGTAGTTCTAACTTAGAATACTAAACTATATACTATACTAAATACTATATTTGTGGAAATGGTACTGATTAATAGAAGGTTTGTGCACATTCCTATTCTGTATTCACTATCACAGGAACTGTAAAAGTGAAAGAGAGAGAGAAAATATTTGGAAATTGCTGAGAAATATTAGTAGATGAAAGACCTAATTAAGCATCACTGAGACATTAGGTAAGTGAAAACATATTTGTATCCCTTCTTCTAATTAAGCATCACTAATTAAGCATCACTGATTAAGCATCACTGATTAAGTATCACTAATTAAGCATCACTGAGACATTAGGTAAGTGAAAACATATTTGTATCACTTCTTCTTTTTCAGCATTCAGGATTCTTTTGATATTGCCAGATCTTTATGCCAGTTGTTAGCACGACACTCACAATCTTCTCCAGGTCAGAGCTGCTTTCCCAAAAATTGTTTCTACAGTCCAGGGTGACCAAGACTTGCCACACAGTTTTTTTGTAAATTGGACAGTCTTGGAGTATGTGCTCAGAGGTCTGTATGCATATTCCGCATAAGCATTAATTTTTGTGGGACATCCTGATCAGGTACAGGCTATGTAGTCTGCAGTGGCCAGTTCTAAGTTGAAAGATGATGGTCTGCCATTGACAAAAAGTTGGTGTATGGTGTCTAGTTTCTGATCTATATCTATATCTTTCTTCCACTGTGATGTATAATGGTTACAGATTAGTATTTTGCCCTTACTGTACAAGAATAGCTGAATTGTTCCATTTTATTCCTGTGTATTTGCCAGGGCATCAGCTCTCTCATTTATCATAATACGGTATTAGTACATTGTATTTTATTTATTTTTACTAGCTGACTCACGGATGGGTTTTATTTGTACTATAACGAAACGATTATTATGAGAGAGAATTAATTTAGCAATAATAATTCACACTGTAGTCATTTATTGATTTCAATTGTTGATGTTAGTTTATATCAGGGCCTTAGCCGTATTCGAGATATATAGTAAATGGACTGTGCTTTCAAAAAAGTATATATTTAAAAACAAATAAAAAGGACAGAATAGCAATGTTACGTTTAACACTACCCAGGGTTGATGTTTCGGCCAAATGGTCTTTATAATAATAGGGACGAACAGATAGAAAATTGAACACAAAAATTAAACAATTACTACATGCAATCAATATAGTGGAAACTAATAGGTCTTGGAAAACAAAACAAAAACCAAGATAGGTAACAATAACAGAAATGGACAAGAAATTACAGCAGGACATACAAAGAAAACACAACACTGAAAAAAAAGACCTTCGATGTAAATAATGACAATCATCATCATCATCAGGTGCCATGCCGGGTGGCGTAGGCGGTCATGGCTCTCCACAGCTCTCTGTCCACAGTATTATATATCAAAGTCGTTGTTGTTTCCTTGCCGTGCCAGTCTGTCAAACTGTCTAATATTTTCTCACGTTGTCACCCTCTGTCTCTGTTGCCTTCAATTTTGCCTGTTGTGACTATGTTCTCTAAACCTGCCTGTCTCATGAAGTGGCCAAAAAAAAAGATTGCCTTTTTCTTATATTGTTGATTAAGGTCCGTTTCGCATTTAACTCTTTCAGCACCTCTACATTAGTTTTTCTGGCAGTCCATGGTATTCTCATCATTCTTCTGTAGAACCACATCTCTGTTGCCTCCAATCTCCCACTTTCCAGTTTGTTTATTGTCCAAGACTCGCACCCATATGTAAGTATAGGTGTTATATAGCACTGCAGAACTCTCTTTCTCACCTCTAATGACAAGGTCTTATTACACAGTATTGTTTTAATTTTTCTGACTGTTGTTTTTGCCTGTCCTATTCTGCATCTTATTTCTGTTGAACTTCTTCCATCTGCTGTAATCATTGTACCTAGACATTTGAATTGGTGGACCTGTTTTAATACTATATCATTCACTATGATCTTGCAAGGTGTGTTATTTTGTTTCTTTGAAATAACCATTACTTCTGTTTTCTTGATATTTAGGAAGAGACCTTTCTCTTTACTTTCTGTGACTACACATTAATTAAATTTTGAAGGTCTTCCTCACTTTTTGCAATCAAAAAAGTGTCATCCGCATATCTCAAATTATTTATGTTATGTCCTCCCACTGATATTCCTGGGATATCTACTATTGCACGCAATATGTTTTCACTGTATAAAGAGAACAGGTCTGATGAAAGCACGCATCCCTGTCTGACTCCTTGTTTTATTTGTTGAAAAGGGCCAAATTGATTTCCTACTCTTATTGCTGCTGTTTGTTGCCAGTACATCTTCTTGGTTATTCTTAAATCCTTGCTATCAATGTTCAAATTCTCTAGCATGTGTATAATTTCGCTATGTTTAACTTTGTCAAATACTTTAGTGTAGTCTATAAAACAGAGGTACAGATCTGTTTTTACCTCTATAGACCTCTCTATTAGTAGGTATTCTCAATATATAAATAGCATTGTTGGTACCTTTGCCTTCTACAAAACCACATTGTTCTTGACTTATTTCTGATTTTATTTTGTTTCTCACTCTCCATGATGATTCTGAGAAGTATTTTGGTTATTTGGCTCATGAGGCTGATTGTACGGTGTTCTTCACATTCGGTGGTCCCTGGTTTCTTAGGTAAGGCTATAAATATGAACCTTATTAAGTCATCGGGTATGTTTCCGCTGTTATATATGTCATTCAGCAATTTTGTGATTATTTCAACTCCAAAGTCATCTAAAGCTGCTAATTCTTCTAATGTGATATTGTCTGGACCTGGGGCTTTGCCATATTTCATGTGTCTTAGTGCCTCCCTTACTTCTGCTGTGAGTATTGATAGACCCTGGCCGTTATCTTGTATGTTTATTTCTGGTCTATTGTCATAATAAAGTTCTTTGATATATTCTGACCATCTCTGTACTATGTGATCTATTCCCATTAATACCTGCCCTGTCTTAGATTTTAGACAACCTGTAACTGTTTGCGTTCTCTTTCCTGTTATCATCTCAATTTTCTTATATAGTAATGTTGTATCTTGGTTGTAATGCAATTCTATTTCTGTGCATTTCTTGTTCAGCTAGCTTTCTTTTGCTATTTTGCATTTCTCTCGTATCTCCTTATGTATTTTCTGATATTCCACTATCTTGTATTTATTTTTCCTTCTGGTGCTCATCATTCTAATATTTCTTCAGTTATCCATTTTTGTTTTGATGTATGTTTTACTTTTGGTATTATCTTTTTAGATGTTTGGTTTATCGACTGTTTTAGCATGTTCCATTGATCGTCAATACTCTGAATCTTTGCAATGGGATTGTATCTATTTTATACAATTATGTTGTATCTTTCTTTAATGTCAGCATCTGATTTCAATAAAGCTAAATCTAATTTCATATTCCTTGGTGCTCTCTTGATCTTCTTTAATCTTATACACAATTTCGCCACCAGTAGTATATGATCACTGTTGCAGTCAGCACCTGGCCTTGTTTTCATAGATCTAATCCTGTTTCTATGTCTTTTAGAAACTAAAATGTAATCAATTTGGTTCCGAGTATTATCACCTGGGCTAAAATAATCACAATACATGTTGTTAACTGAATTTGATGTGTGTCTCTCTATAACATTGAATCGAGATGCCCTAGCTCGTAGATATGGAGGGATTTAAATAATCTCACCTCCCCCCGCCCCAGTAAACCAGAACAACACTTTTAGCACTAGGAATTAAGCTAAAAGGTAGGTAAACACCCACCACCCCATCCCCCTTAAAGATATGTTACAAAAAGGCCATAAAAATTCTTATCAAAAACAGGTTATTACACACAAAAACGATCAAATATATTTCTTTTAAAGTAAAACTTCCTTCTTTCTGAAAAGGTATACGGCCCTGGGGAAAGTAAAAATTACATTCATCATCATCAGGTGCCATGCCGGGTGGCGTAGGCGGTCATGGCTCTCCACAGCTCTCTATCCACAGTATTATGTATCAAAGTCGTTGTTGTTTCTTTGCCGTGCCAGGTTGTCAAACTGTCTAATATTTTCTCACGTTGTCGCCCTCTGTCTCTGGTGCCTTCAATCTTGCCTGTTGTGATTATGTTTTCTAAACCTGCCTGTCTCATGAAGTGGCCAAAAAAAGAAGATTGCCTTTTTCTTATATTCTTGATTAAGGTCTGTTTCGCATTTAACTCTTTTAACACATCTAAATTAGTTTTTCTGGCAGTCCATGGTATTCTCAGCATTCTTCTGTAGAACCACATCTCTGTTGCCTCCAATCTCCCACTTTCCAGTTTGTTTATTGTCCAAGACTCGCACCCATATGTTAGTATAAAAATTACATTAGAAAATAAGAACTTCATATGGTTGAAGATGGAATCAGCTGTTCTAAAAACTGTGAGAAAACATGAACGGAACAAAATAGCATGAGGAGTGGTGTGTACAAGAGTGTGACAACAGAAGGGTGCTACAATTGCTAATGCCAGATCAGGGCTGTAGATAGTAAGGAAAAAGTAATTCACTCATTTTCAGTGCAATTTCCTCTAATCCATTAAATGTTTATGATTGTTTTGCAAAATAATCGTTAATGTTGGAGAGGGGGAGAGAGTTTACGCATCTTTTGAACAAGTTCCTACTACTAATGGTCATGTTCTGATTACCTTAGAGGCAGGGGTTTGAACCACCCACCCCCCATCTAGGGGCTTGTGTCAGATAATAAAGTTTATACATATTATCATACCACATGTGTGGTCAAATGTGACCAATGTTGGATAACTGCAAATGGTTGTAGACTTTCAAAGGATTATCTTCATATAAAATGGTTGACCAGATACCATCTACATATATAGATATAGTAAGTACCATAATAGGTAAGGTAAATCAAGTTTCCCCTCATCCTCTCCTTCTGCTTTTACTTTCTGAGAAGATCTGGTACCCATTCCCTTAGGCTGGGGAAACCATAATTCTTGGGGACTTAAAAATATTTTCAATTGATTTGGAAATTAAACCTTGAATCACCTGACTAGGAAGCCAGTTCACTAGCAACTGAGCTCAGCTACTGCACCATACCCCCCCCCCCCACATACAGACATAGGTCTATACCCCATTTGAGTTGGGGGTTTCTCAAAGCAGTCCATACCATTAGGAGTCCGGGTCTTATGTGTATGAAAACAATTTTGTGGGTAGGTTTTTCCCTTTACCGTGGGGCTAGTTGTGCTGAAATGTTATAGTTAGGTCCTAAGAGCATCATGGACAGAAAGATGAGCAAATGCAGAAGTCAGCAAAGACCTATGCATAGAGAAGTCTGGCACCTCAAATCTATCAAGAAAACCAAGCAAACATATTTTAATCATATAAAGACAAAATGGTTTAGAATGATTATTGATTGAGGGAATAGTTCCAGGAAAGAGAACAAAAGGCAGACCAAAAGTGTGATGGACACAGGATATTGAAGACCTTCTGAACACTTGGACAGTTTTCACAGAACTGAGAGGCTTACAGATTCACAGTGAGGACAGCATTCTGTAAGGGACACGTCACATTGATAGATAGATAATTATATATAAACACTTCTACAGTTTGTAATCATCATTATACCAATAACCCTTCAGGACTGTAGGGGTGCCACTGTGGAAACATCAATACAAAAGTCCTGCCATGCCTCTCTGTTCTCAGTTCCTTAAACTTGTTTAAATGTGAAGAATATTAATACTGTCTAGTACTTAAAATTATCAATCTATACAGAATCAACACAATGCAGTGAGGAATGGAGGTGCAGGAGTATATATAGAATATTCACACAAGCCTAGAGATACTATCAGAACACCGACAGGAAATTTCTGCAATAATTATGGTGCAGAATCCAAGTAATTATGGTGGTAATTATTATCTACCTATCAATTTGTAAAATATGAATTCCTTAGATCGTGCTGTGTATAAGACTAAATGCGAAATAAGGCCTATGGTTGACCAAGCATCAGTATTCGCAGAAATTGAGCTCAAGTGAGTAACATGAATTATGGAAGAAACTATACTATAGTTGTTGTTCGTCTATCACAGCTGATGATGACCATTTGTTACATCCATTTTTGAAAATTCAATTTGAGTTATGTCCTTGATTATGAGTTCGTAGATGGCTAATGAGCCCTATTCGAGCTGTAAATGTCCTTGGACAGTTCGGACATGGAATGACAACTGTAGACAGATCTTGGTCTATCCATGACTTTCTAGCTGCTCTCTGCTGTTGAGCTGCTGCATTTCTACTCTTTTCACAAGATGATGCGCTTTTTTATTTTAGAACGCCATGTAGATCTATTTTGTGCAAGTTCTTCCCATGTATCATGGTCTATTTCAAAGTCTTCAAAGAGATCGTGTGCCCTTCTCCAGCTCACCATAGAGAAGTATCTTTAGCAGACGATGGTCTGGCATAGGCCCTACGCACCAAATGACCTGCCCAACGAATCTGTGTCTGCATCAGGATTGTGTCAATGCTGGGGATACCAGCTCTATCAAGGACAGTGGTATTTGGAATATTGTCTTGCCATCTGCTGTTCATAAATTTTCTGAGATAATTTGTGTGAAAATGATTGAGTTTTTTCACATGACGTCTATACACAGTCCAGGTTTCACTAGCGTATAACAGCAATGGAAGTACCACTGCTCTGTAAACTTTATTGTAAACTATAGTACTATACTAATCTAATAGCATCTATATAGCTACTGTCTCCTTATCTCTGGCAAGTCGCTAAAACAGTCAGTAAAGCAGACCAGTACAAGTACTGCCAATAAAGCAGCTAAAACCTACATTTTATAGCTATATCTAAATACATGACGGCAGTGCAGGAAAACGGAGATCAAACGTTGAACAACATATCAGGTCCGACCAATGTTCATTATTTATAATGACACTATTGTTTTCCAAAATCTAAAATAATGTCATTACTGGGATACTAATATTAGTAATACAATACGTAGTCCTATAGGCTACATACCTTGAGATAGCGAAAATAACTGTTTCCCCGTTAACTGATTTCTTTGCAAATGTTTTATTAAATGTGTTCCTACAATTAAAAAACCACTATATTACTTGTCCTGGCTCCGAACTCTTAATAAATGTTTTGTCAATTCCAATTTAGGTAGCTCATGGTGACCTATTAATAGGCTATCACATGACCTGATGGGGACAGTTTACTTCAGAAGTAGGCTAGTTAACTATTCAAACCAGGTGAACAACCTTCAAACTACCTAATAATCGTTCTGCACTAAAAAATAATAGCAAATGTTTCATCAAAATACAATGTTTATATCTCAATGTGTCGTCATAAATATTAAATTTATATTATGCTTTTCTGGTCTATAATTAGAAATGTTATGTTATGTTATGTTCCTCCAGGGCCATAGGCGGCGCATAGGGCAGAAACCATAGCTTTCCATTTCTGTCTTTGTGTTGCCAGGTCTTTCAATTGTTGCGTGTTGTTTAGGTTCATTGACATGCCTTCTCTATTAATGGTTCTTCGTAGAGTTTCTCTAGGTCTCCCTCTTCCTCTTACTCCAGGTGGCACCCAATATAGTGATTGCTGGGGAATTCTTAGGCTGTTCATTCTGAGAACATGGCCGATGTAAGTCCAACGCCTTTGTCTAATGAAGGAAGATATATAGGTTTGTTTGCTTTCCTCTCTTATAGTAGTGTTAGATTTAAAGTCACTCCACTTAACGTTCAGAATGGTACGTAGGCATTTGTTTTCAAAGGAGTCGAGTCTTTTATCTGTGGCTTTTGTGGCTTTCCAACTTTCGCACCCATATGATAGAATAGGGATGATGTTGGAGTTAAATAACTTGAGTTTTGTGGTGTTTCTTAGTGTGTTTGACGTCCATATGTTAGAAATGAATTACTGATTAATCGACCGAGTACCTCTTCATAAATACAATCCTGTGAACATCGATGACAAATTTCAAAAGTGACGCAACTTGACTTTGTGGCTGTCCTTAAAGTACCCCTACGACGACAATTCTGGAGGGGTTCCGGAAGAGCTGTTGACAAGAAGGGAGGGGGGATGTATTGACAAAAGTTGTCGTCAACACTATGGCCTATCTATTTTTGTGTACATGTTAGGCAAATTTGGTCTCATCAAGTGATAACAGTTTAGCTTTTTTAATACAGGGATAATTGTTCCAATGTAGGGTAATAACCCTAAACAGGAATTAAGTGGCTGGAGTAAATTTTTGTTTATCTTCATCTTTTCAATAGTAGGTTTGAATTCATTGAGCTTTCGTCTCGCGGAGATAATGAAACTAAAACGCAAAGCGTCTACTAGCGCTAATTCGATAGTAGGTTTGAATTCATTGAGCTTTCGTGACGCGGAGATAATAAAACTAAAACGCAAAGCGTCTACTAGCGCTAATTCGATCTGCGCGTAACTCGCTGAGAGTCCCCCCCCCCTTTAAAAAAGTTCCAGGGAAGGGGGAGATCTCATTGCGTTGCGCGGAGATCGATGGATGTTTCGTTGTATACGCCTTAAGTGAATGTTCTTTTCGTTAAATAATGTATGCGATTATTTCCATAAAAAATAAACAATGTCTGCTTAACATGAACCCTATTTTTTATACACCAATTAAATTATTTCTTCTTCAGCGTTCATTCTCAAACTCCCGCTGGGTCTCCCTTGTATCAGGACCATGGTCCTAATAGATTTCCAGAAGGATGTAGTCCAGAGAATGGAAATGCGTTGTGTCGCCGTTTTATTTGCGCCAATGTCCCGATACATCCGTCTTCGGCGGGAATTAAATTATTTGAATTTTGATATTTTTCAAAAAAATATGAAACAAATCATTTATTTCTTTCATAAATTTACTGCTAATAACTTTTTTTTACTGGAAGGCATTAAAATAAATTTCTTTACATAGTTAAACAAGTGATGGGGGACTGCAAAAATTTCTTGTAGCCTAATTTACGGACAACGTCTTTTTCTGTGATTTTAATTGGTCACGTTACAGAAAATCACATACAGTTTTTGTTTTAAATTTAAAGTACATTGCTTAGTGAGGTACTTCACTTTCCACCACAGACGTTAGTCCAACTGGATTATATCAGAGACGTTTACCATCAAAAAAAATAAAGATTATAGTTTTCGTAATCCAGCCCTCACGATATCCGAGTATTTGTTAAAAATAACTATACACGCTGTCATCACAGGAGAACATAGGCCTAACGTTAAATAAATGACACACCATATGAGTCCACAGGACTGTATAACAGACATAGGACGCAAATCAATTTGTCATGTTTCTATATTTAAACATGTCCAGGTGTTTCCTACAATCAACCTGTGAATCAACAACATGTGATAGCTTACGAGCATTGAGATCAGTGTTTCCCAACCTGTGGTTTTAAAAAATCGAGATCAGTGTTTCCCTACTTTTGGGGTTTTTTATATATATATATATATATGGCATATGTTACTCTTTTGGTACACATTTTGAATGATCACACCACTCCTAAGTCCTGATAAAAATGAAAACAAGTAGTACATTCCTTTACAGCCTACTATAAGGGTTATAGATACGTTTTCAGTAAGAAGAAGATTTTACTGGTTGGAAGTAGAAAACATCAGTCCAGACTTCGTACTTTGAAGTACTTCGTTCGTTAAGTTTGTGATTATTTTCGTGATTTTCGTTGGTCACTATATCCTTATAGTACTGGTTGACAGTCAGTTTGATAATAAATGAAGATGCTGTAAAACTATATAACAATAGTACTAACGTAAAACACAAGGTTGGTTAGTTTTTCAATAAACCCACAAAACTATTGCGTACTGGTATGAAAAAATATAGATAACAGTACACAGGATATTCTCACAGTTTCAACCTTAAGATCTTTTTTCAAGAACATACAAGACAAACAGTGAACACATAATAAAAAATAAAGGCACTGTCACAAATGTTTATTGAACATGAAATATGAGCGTTATAACTCGTATTACCTTGGGGATAGAAACAAACACGTATCTTTGTAAGCAGTGCTTTACAGCAGTTTAATATATAGAAATGAGAGCGGATATGTGAAACAGATCATTGGACTCGATTCGAAATATCGCCTGTGTGTTGCCGGGGCCCGAAAGGGGAGCAAAGAATAGCAACACTGTTTACCTTCCATGCATGTCGTAAAAGGCAACTAAGGAGGTTATGGGATGGAGTTGGCTGTCCCATCCCATATAGGGTCAGTGACCCAAAGCCATGCTGAAGTCGGATGTGTCAGGTCGAAAGGCGCAGATATCGCAGCAATGATGTAAACCATGACACAACGCATTGCGTTCTCCGTACTACATCCTGCTAATCTGCAGAAGTTTGAGAACGAACGAACGAAGAAGAAGAAGATTCGAAAAATTAATTCATTTTGCAAATGGTTTCATTTCCTTTCCGGTCTATACCATAGTTCAATGATTCTCAACATCTTTAAACATTCGCCCGATTTCAAGATACATTCAATCAACATCCCTATGACCTAAACCATGCTGAGGAAACAAGCGCTTCGACTGCCTTCGTGGAACTGGTTATGATTGCCGAGATGTGTTTATCGGTAAACAGCATGTTTCAGTATTGTTCCGTTTATTCTAATATTATCCAAATAATCTCACATAGTGACCATTCTGTCTTCTTCTTTGAGTGAGTGTACGGTCTTTTGCCCTTCTATTTGCCTCATCTGCTGTTATATTTCCGAGTGTCTCTAATACACTATCCATCCACCTTTTACGAGGGCGTCCAATAGGTCGCCTGTTTTCGTATCGTTTGTTAAGTGTTTTTTTTTAAATAATACTTTGCTCTTTCTGTCTGGTTATGTGGCCGTACCATTTAACTTGTTGTTTCTGTATGTATTCTATTGTTGGCTTGATCCCTAATTGTTTCCTTAGTGCTTCATTCCTGATTTTGTCTCTCAAGCTAACTCCAATCATACGTCTCACATTTCATTTCAGTTGTGTTAATCTTATGTATTGTTCTAGAATCTAATGTCCAAGTTTGACACTGATAACACAATGTTGGTAAGAGAATGGTGTTGAAAAGCGCTTTCTTTGTTTCTAGTGTAATATCTTTGTTTCTTAGTAAAGGTGTTAATTGACCAATGATATGACAGGCCTTATTACATCTTGCGTTTATTTCTGCTTCTTGTTTGTTGTCATATCTCAATGTGCTGCCCAGATATTTGAATTCATCTACTTGTTTTAGTTGTTTATTGGTGTAAACCATATTGTTTATCTGTATGTTGATGTTCTCCTTTTCTCTTGAAATATTCATTACTTCTGTTTTGTCTATGTTGATTTTCATTCCAAATTGCTTGCCTGCTGTGTCTATTATGCTTAGGTGGTCTTGCAGGTTTTTAATGCTGTTGTGGAATAAAACCTGGTCATCTGCAAAAAGCAGTTCATTTGTTTCATTAGAATTTGCTGTTTTGTTTATATGGTCCATGTATGTAATAAAAAGTAGTGGGGATAGACCATTCTGTGATCCACTCTAACAGGTCACAGTCCCGAAGGTCCTTTTATTCTTCGTAACATCTCCCAGATAAACCCAGCACAGCGATTCCATTTGAGAATCACTGCTCTAGTTTGCAGCCCTAAATAGTTATAGGTCACAGTCCTAACTAGGATTATAGCATAGGCATAAATTTAGATTCATCAAGCGTTTAGGTCGATATTCTAGTTTAGGGCTGTGGTTCTCAGACGTACTTTCTTTATGGCCCCCATGTGGGACACATTTTCATCCTGTTCCTCATGGTTCCTAAAAAAATGTAGAAAGGGTTATGTAGAAAGGGGTGGAACAACAAGAGGTGGAATTCGAAAAAACTCCCATTTTTTGCGAGTCACCAAGCGTTTTTAAACTTGACACAATTACAAAAGATTTTTCTCCTTGGTTCCAGGCGTTATATGACACACGTTCATAACCGCTGATCTAAAATATTTATAGAGGATAGCTAAGATTACGGCACTAAATAAGAGTAGTCAGCTTGGTTCAGCAGCCATTGTTATTGTTGTTTGTGATCATACGAAATTGTACAGAGAGCAAACTCACAAGTGTTCTGTCGTACCCATGTGATTTCGGCTGGGCTTTATCGCTGATGATGTTAGAGTAATGGCTGAGTGCAGCAGAGCATACGGAATAAGTACATCCAGATGGAGATCGAGGAGACTACTGCAACACTCATGTTGTTCTCTGTGCCATTATACTCTGGGGGTCGCCTTGTGGGACTCTCAGTTCATGCTTCGGGTGATTCAAAATAAACATGCTGTTTCGAGTGGATGGCATCTGTAGCTGCGTCCAAACTCAAGAGTGTATCTACTGTCCAGAACATGCTGGTGTGCGGGGTAATGAGAGAGCAGGTAGACTTGAGTCTAAAGATTCAATAGAAAGAAAATTAAAAATGAATATCAGCGATGACCTGAAATTGATTCATGGGCACCTGTTTAATGTGCACACCTCTATCGATGTCAAATGTAGGACGAGATTTGAATAAGATGGTATCAAATATGGTGGTAGTAGTAGAACTAAACGTCTACACAGTAATGAATGAGAGATGTTTGCTTTGTGTGATAAATGAGAGAAGATAGGTTTGTGTTGAAGAGGTCGCTGACTCGAACCCCGCTCGCGTTGTTTTGTTTATAAAGTTAGTGGGTTTTTTCGGAAATCCCTGGGGATTATCGCTTGAAGCTACGGAGTTACGTGCTATGAGTCGTACTCTCAGCAGCTAGTTACGTATCACATATTGAGTAACCTGATTACAATAAAGTCAATCCTCTACACCCTATCAATCCTTCATCCATGACATTAATAACGGTGTTAAACTGTGGTAATGAGACAATGATAATTGCAAAAATTTGCTGCTACAAATTTCACGTGTTCAGCACAGTGTCTGTCGTCGAAGACGGATGTATCGGGCCATTGGTGCAAATAAAACGGTGACAGCGCATTTCCATTCTCTGGATTACATCCTGCTGGAAATCTAGTAGGGCCATGCTCCTGCTACAAGAGAGATCCAGCGGGAGTTTTAGAATGAACACTGAAGAAGAAAAAGAAGTGTCTGTCAGTACCTTTTGATGTTTTACATGAGAGAAGACAAAAGCTTAGAGTTCTGTGAACTAAGTAAAAAAAATCCCTGGATTTGAGAAAGTTCAGAAATCGAAAATAATATTTGACTTTTGCAATGTTATTTCAATCTTTTCACGTAAGATTTCAGTTCTATGGCTTTGAATTCGGTGTGACGACCAGAAAATGTTTCATACTTCTGATGTAGAAGGACTGGATCTCACATTACTCTTTTATCCCTCCGGAGACCACATTGATTTATAAGAAACCACAAATCAAACAGAATGAAATTGGGGTGTGTGGGTATACTCGTTTAGAAGGGTTGCACAGAAAGGAAAATATGCGTATGATAACTAATACGATATATAGTAACAAGCCTTCATTTTTAAGATCCTGATATAGGGTTGGCGCAGTGTGAAAGTAAATTTGCCCCGAAAAGGAATCATGGGTAAAAAAAAAAGTGTTGAGAACCATTGATGAAGAGTATGCATATATGTAACACTTTGCAGTTCTATTTTTTATTTTAGGATACTTCAAACAGAATAATCGATGGTTGCAGTTCGTCGAACTTATAGTCTGCCCCTATAGTGCGATAGTATGTGCGTTCGTCGTAAAACATCCAACTTGTGTGCTAAGTAAGTTTATTGTTTTTCCCCAGGTGGTTGATGGTTTATGTTATAATCACTCGTCGTAAAGCGCAGGAGTAGGAGCCTCAATTTTCATAACAAGGCCAAATATGAAGCTTCGGTTGCGTTGAGTCCATGATTGCTCAATGTTATCTTGATGTTGTCTATCCACCATTTTCTTGGTCTCATCATCATCAGGTGCCATGCCGGATGGCGTAGGCAGGATGGTTCGCCACAGCTCTATATCTCCAGTATTATGTATCAGGATCGTTGTTGTTTCCCTGCCGTGCCAGGTTGTTAAACTGTCTAATATTTTCTCACGTTATCACCCTCTGTAGCCTTTAATCTTGCCTGTTGTGACTATGTTCTCCAAACCTGCTCGTCTAACCTCCATGTCTCATAATGTGGCCCAAAGAAATGAAGATGTCGTTTTCTTATATTATTGATTAAGCTCCCCCCCCCCCCAATCTAGACCAGCACCTTCAAATGGTTATGGGGCTTAGTTCAGCCATCAGGGGCCGAAAATAAAACGAAAATCATGAACTTTACCGGACTGGCAGAATCAATTAAACTAGATAACAATAAACTAGACATCGTTTCAAATTTCGTATATTTGGGAATCAAGATAACAGCAGACGGTGATACCAACTCAGAAATCAAGACTCGAATCGCTCTCGCTTCCAACGCTTTAACAAACTTTCAATCATCTGGAAATCGAAGATCGCAAGTAAACACATCAAACTGCGACTATTCAATGCAAGTGTGATTCCATCATTGACATATGGATGTGAAAGTTGGAAATCTACCGCAATAATTGATAAGAAGTTAGTTGCCCTCGAGAATAGATGCCTCAGAAAAATTACAAACACTAATTCAAAAAACTTCAAATCAAACGACATACTAAGAGATGAGACAAAACAAGAATATACGATGAACATCATCAGAAAACGCCGTTGGGCATGCATCGGCCACAAACTTAGAATGAAGGAAGACAGAATTCCACAAGTCTTCATGTGAACACCAGACGGGAAAAGAAAACAGGTAAGATCAAAAACAACGCTCAGAAGAACATTTATGAATTAATTAAAATCAACATGCATAAATGCACAAGACCTGCAATCCTTCGCAACTGACCGACAAGCATGAAGAACTATGACATCCACCCTATTTGCCAAACTTGACAAAAAAGGAACTGACTGACTGACCTACCCCTCTGAGCAGAAGGCTTCTTCAATAGGCATTGCACTAAATCGAAGTCTCCTAGATTTGAAAGAAAGCTCCGAGAAACGACCTCACAGAACACATGAAGTAAGAGCAAATCTCTCACATTACCTGGAGATTGCAGGATATATATTTATCTATAAACCTGTAACCCGTCAGGGTCGTAGGAGTAGCACATGGATTCATCAGCACACAGATTCCTCCATCGATTTCTATCTTCACCGATGTGGATATACGAGGAAAAGTATTGTCCTGTCCATTCCGTGATGTTGTCAGTCCATGTCCTTGTTTGCCATCCTCTGCCCCCCCCCCCCCCCATTCGACGGTTCCTGCAGTATTGGTTTTGAAAAGGAATCATGTCTGCATACATGTCCAAACCATATTAGTAGGCCTTCACTGTGAAATTCACTTCACCATTCGTCGTTCACTATGAAAAGCACTGGTTCTAGTATATAGGGCCTATCTATTTTATTTCCTGCGTATAAATTTGCCCTCCTATGCTTTCTATAGGGAATTCGTCTGACTGTACTCGAAAGCCTTTAATCGTCTCCATGGCCGCAATGAGTGTCCAACTCTCACAACCGTACAGCACAACAAAAATCACCTGTGAGTTATAAAGTTCGATTTTCACCCTTACACTGGTGTTGCTTTTCCAACTGTTTGTATAGCGACCAACCAACCAACCATCTGCAGGGAAATTGTTTATTTCTGTTTAATATCCTGGAACTCTTTTCTCTCTAAAAGAGGGGAAATAACTACAATATAATTATTTTTTAAAAAGATGTCTTGCTATGGAAAATGATTCGAAGACTATGCCGAAAGAGATATATAAAATGTATTGTTTGTGTTTTAATAGTTTTTATATTTTGGTCCGTTATAGGTTACCTGGTAAGTATAATAATTCATTCAATGCAAAGTATATCTATTGAATATTTGTATTTCAGTTACAGTGAAATTATGATCAAAATGCAGGTCTTTCTGGGTTAGTTAATGTTATGATGGAATGCCAGGAAAATTAATGTGGAAGTGTTGACAGAGTTAAATACGAGACAGACTTTAATCAATAATATAAGAAAAAGACAATTAATGTGGAGGTGTTGACAGAGTGTTAAATGCTAGACAGACCTTATTAATCAATAAGTCAGAAAAAGACAATCTTCATTTTTTGGCCACTGTGAAACAAGGAGGTTTGGAGAGCATAGTCATAACAGGCAAGATTGAAGGCAAAAGAGTCAGAGGGCAACAACATGACGTAAGAAAATATTAGTTTAACAACATGGCACAGCAGGAAAACAACAACCCATATACATAATACTGGAGATAGAGAGCTGTGGAGAGTCATGTTTGCCTATGCCAGTCGGCATGGCACCTGATGATGATGAAGATGCAAATGCATTGATTGATGACAACTTAATGATAACTATGGCCAAGACTAAAATTACTAAATTAATCAAATTTCATTTCGAATGCAACTTGTTTTTCTCTTGGACATGTGTCCAACAAATGCTTAGCTTGCCATGGCATGTTTTCTTAAGTTTCTAATTCTCTAGGTAGGTACTTGGACATCTGGCTGAAATTACGTAATCGATTTTCACATTTTGGCAATTAATATTTGGCTATGCATTTATCAAGTACCTATTGATATAATGTGGTTTCTTCGGGAATTTCGATACTAAATTATTGTGTACATTGGAAAGAATGAATGATTCTTGATCGGCTAAATCTGGCGTGAAATTGAGACATCGTTTTTTTGTGAAAATGTTGTGATACATTTAATTAATTATGAATCTATTGCTCATAGGTAAGTTATCACCATTTTTTCACTTTTCTTTGTGTTGCGACAAGTTTGTTAATAGTTTTATAAAGTTCTCTCACCATTTTTATATAGATATGTGCAATTGTTACGAATGTTTGACAGTGCAGGAAGACAAAAATAATTTTTGAACACCTCGCCATTTTCTACTTATATCGCCCATATTGTTTTTATGTTTTATAATATTAAATGTGAGTTTATAACCATTTCATTAACGTACAATTCCTACGACAACACATTTAGTTGTCTTAATAATTTCTTTGACATTAATTTAATATAGATATATGGTACTTTTAAGAATGTTTGACATTGCAGGAAGATGAAAAGAATTTTTAAAGACATCGATATTTCATGCTGACAACTTGGTTTTCAGCTGCCATTACGGCTGTTCTATTAATTATTTTAGCCATGTCGGATTTCTACGCATGTAATGTAAATATATAGTTTTGTTGTTTTGGTGTTTGATTTATGGCATAAGCTTAATAAATACATTGTAGCAATTAAAAATTTAGACTGATCGCAAATTTACTTAGGCTTGTAGTATTGAATAATATATTATATAGCTGGGCCTACTGTACCGACTAAGCATGTCGTGCAATTGCACAGTAATCACTATGGTTACTGTAAATAATGATTTAATCACTAGGCCTAATTATTGCCAATAATCTGCTATCAAATCTGCATAGTGAACATCAGTTTTTTTTGCTTTTGTAGTTATTTAGAAATATAATTTCATAAATGTAAGCTGACCAAAGGTCCATAGATGATCTGAGGTAACATGCAAACCCATAGTTGGTGGGAAAAGGAGGGGGGGGGGGGAATTTATGAAAAACAAAATTTCCATGCTTCAGGACATAGAAATTAAGCTGATAATCAAGAAATCTGACTTAGGCCCTACAAGTTACTCTTGTTACACATGCCGAAATCGGATGTGCTAGGCCTACAAGGCGCATAATGGTGGCACAACGTAATCACGTAATTCTTCAACTATTATTCCTAGAACATGACTATGCACAATAATGCTACCAATAATTATATGAATAATGAGATTTTTTTGTGGGGGGGGGGGGAGTAAAACAGTAGAAATAAAATCTCTACTTACCAGTTGATGCACATGAATAATATTCCTCCACACAAGCTGCTCACAAAACTAACTGAACACATCACTATGCACATAATCCATGAATGTTTTGTCACTTTTAGAGCACAGGAACATTTCATTATATTTAACAATCCTATATTTAAAAAAAAAATTAATTATGCAAATTAGCCATTCTGAATATTAATCAGCTTTGGTTGTATCTAAAAATTATGGCAATGCAATCCACAGATTTGTCTAGTTGTACAGAACACAAAAATGTATAGTTTATATAATATTTTATTGTAAACAAAAAATTTTTTAATAACTAGATTACTCAATGTAATGTTATTTATGCAAATTAGCCACCAATTTGGATTTTATTAACCCTAATTTCATATGATAATTAGCACAATGTAATCAACAGATGCGTCTTGCCTTTGTGAACCCAAAAATTTATATTTTATGTGGTATTTTATTATATTTTATATTTATATAGTTTATTTTAATTATGCTAATTAGCTGCCATTTTTAATATTAATTATTTTTTTTCGCACAATTAAAATTATAGAAATGTAATTAATAGATGCGTCTAGTCTTTGCTCACACAAAAATATAGTTTCTATGGTATTTTATTATATTCAATAATTATATAAATTATTTTCATCTTAATTACACTAATTATCTGCCATTTTGAATATTAATTAGTTCTGCGTGCATCTGAAAATTATAGAAATGTGATCAACAGATCTGCCTTACCTTTGCGAACACAAAAATATATATATTATGTGGTATTTAAATATATTTAATTGCTATATAATTAATTTTTATATTTTAAATATGCTAATTAGCTGCCATTTTTGAATATTAATTAGTAGTGCGTGCTTCTTAAAATTACAGATGGGATCAATAGATGTGTCTTGTCTTCGCGAACAAAAATATGTATAGTTTGTGTGTTGTATTATTGAAAATAACAAATATAATTTTAAAATTATCAGTTTGACTACATTTTGTGGGGACAAGTTTTATTTATATTTTCCTATATGTTTCATGTAAACTATTTTGATGTCAAATTAATTCGAAAAAAATTCGTAACTTTTTTCAGGGTTGACGTACATACTTGGTTGAAGTATCGTTGAATTGCAATTTTTAAGGGCTATCTAACTATACTATTTGTAATTATGTAGCATTATTTGGAAAATTTTGTCCAAGTACCTACAGTTGATGTACCTAACTACCTTAGGCCTAGTTTGTAGAATAAATCATTCTCAATGCAAGCACATAGAATGTATATATTTAGAATGGGTAAAAGTTGCTATATACGTGTCATGTGTATCTTAAGTAAGCATATCGTATCTATATTTGTTGACCCTACTCAACTGTAATTATTTTTTTTACTAGACCTAATCTCCTCTGGCAATTTGTACAACATTATCATTCTAATATTCGGTCACATCCTATTTGACTTGCGCTCTTAAAAACATCAAATTTGCAAGAATGTCTGTAAAACGCTAGTCTGGAGGGACAGCACATTGATTGCACTGCTTGGTCTGGCATAATGGAATGTGTGTGACTAACTCATTCATTTAGGGCAGGGGCCTACACCCTCGATATTGTTAATCAATAATTTTGATCGTGATATTTTATAAATTTACTCATGTTGCATTTTAAGATACTATAAGTACGTTATTTATGTTTGTTACCTAATACTAATAGCATCAATACCGGTTGGTCTGTGCTATGATGTTGGTGTATGTGTCATGTGTTAGGCCTACCTAAAATGTTTAGCCTTGGAGTGGCTGTGGTAAAATGTTGCATGGAGTAAAACTGCGTATCAGTTTGTTTTCTGGATCTATGGGTTGCTAACAATGTGATTTGAGGTAAAGTGTTGCACGTTTATTGGGGCAAAGTGTCGCATTATGTCAGTATACATACTCTTGCCAAAGAAAGAAGATGTAGCAAAATATGGAAGTGCGATGTGGACTTTAAACAAGACAGTATCCAAAAGAATAAATTCATTTGAAATGAAGTGCTACAGAAAGATCCTACAAATATCATGGACAGAGAAAAAGAAGAACATTAAAATTTTGAACTTACATAAACTAAATGAAAGGTGACTTCTAAATACCATCATAAGAAGGAAGCTACAGTATTTTGGACACTTAAAGCAACATGATGGTACCGAAGAGCTGTTTCTGGGGGGCAGAGTGCCAGGTATGAGAAGAAGTGGAAGACCAAGAAGATAATGGAATAGCAACATCAAAAAATATATGGACATCTCTGGCCAAGGCAGACCTGCTTGCCCAGGACAGAGAGGAGTTCATAGTATCCACGAAGACAACATTCTGGAAAGAATATATCACTTGATATGTGTGTTGTGTGTGTGTATGTGCGTGTATATATATATGTATGAGTGTATGTATGTATGTGTGAAATATACCTGGGAAGAGGAGAAGGGGCAGACCAAGAAGACGATGGACTGACGACATTAAATATAACATGAATACATCGCTAGGAAATGCAAGCCACATCGCCCAAGACAGAGAGAGGTTCAGAGAGTTCATTGGGAAGACAACGTTCTGGAAGGAATACGTCACATGACTACAGATAGATAGATATATGTTCTTAGCTCACATATTTACACACTGCCAGTGTGCTTGAACTGTCGCATTGGCGATCTCCCTCAATTTTGTAATGGTTTACATCTCCTTTTTTTCTGCGACACTTTGCCCCAAAATATGGGTCAACGTGATTTTTTTACATATGTTCGTACGTTCTTTTTCTACTGTCTATATGTAGCTCTATGTTATCAGTAATCTCACGATTGTAGGATGGATGGATAAGCTATACACTGATGGCATTTTGGTCTCTCATATTTAAATCTAGCTGTCAGAATACGCTACAATGTGAAAAGTGTGACATTTTGCCCCAGGCTACCCTATATACTTGTATAATTTGTGTATGCCTTATTGAAGGCTATTGTAGGTCTATATGTTTAGACTCATTAAACATTCCACATTGAGAAAAACGGTGTTCAAACAGCTTGGTTGAAATATAATTTTATTTCTGGAGGAAAGGCTAGGGGGAGATAAATGACTGACATGTTAAATTATTGTGTGCCACTATGTAACTATAATAAACATAGATAGACCATACATACTAAACAACGTGAGATTCATATTAATTGTTTTGTTGTTTGACTGGCATTGTGAGTTTGGTTGCTTGCTGCAGACATCTCTATCCCAAAGAATGACATGCAAATGTCTTCCTCAATTTGAAACTGGTCATGTGATCAATTGCTCTCATGAAGTCTTTGCTTTTGGGGAATCAGGTGGGGTTCAAAGAAATGCATTCTCCGCTGGTCATAAATACTCGAAGGCAGGCATTGATCATTCTGAGGCTGAGTATTTGCTGTGACTGTGTCACGTCCTGCATCCTATGTCTTCACGATTCTCCCTAGTGTTGAGTTTCCAGATTCCTCATGAATTTCTTGACACTGCTTCCAATATCTCAAGATTAGGACATGTTCCTACTGTGAGTGCAATGTCAGTTTTCAAGACAAGCTCGCTGCAGCTGGGACATTAGGATATAAATTATGTGATATTCACTTTGTACCTATGTTTTTATATGATATGTTTAAAATATGTGATATTCACTTTGTACCTATGTTTTGTATGTTATGTTTAAAATATATGGTATTTACTTTGTACGTATTTTTTTGAATGTTATGTTTAAAATACTTGATATTAACTTTGTACCTATGTTTGTATATGTTATGTTTACAAAATGTGATCCTTAATTTGTAGCTATGTCTACGTATCGTGTGTTTAAAATATATGATTTTCGTTTTGTAGCTGTGCTTTTGTTTTTGAGTTTTAAATTTCATTAGGTTGACAGTTATGATTTCATTAGGTTGACAGTTATGACTTCATCTGTTGTCAGGAACTATTGTATCTTTTCCAGGTTTCGTTTAATGATGAAGACTTTCCAGATGATGTTGTCTATGACATATTTATTGATGAGACACAGGAAGGCCGTAAGTATTATGTGCTGCAATCATTATCTGTATTATGTGCTGCAATTATTATCTGTATTATGTGCTGCAATTATTATCTGTATTATGTGCTGCAATTATTATCTGTATTATGTGCTGCAATTATTATCTGTATTATGAACTGCATCTGCGGAGTAGCAACACAGCCACCAGAGCACATACTATTGTTTCGCTGATCACAGAATGACAATCTGGCCCACAGGAGCTTCTCAGCAAAATAAGTTGTAGAATCTCATACACAGATGAATGTCCATGTGGATTCGGAACCCAGACTCCAGAACACATACTTCAGGACTGCCCAATATACAAAGAGCAAAGACAGCAGACCTGGCCAGAGGATACAGACTTGAGGCAAAAGCTATGGGGCAGCCGCTCTGACCTGGAGAAGACAGTGGATTCATCTTGATGACAGGTCTGACGGTATAGCATGACCACATGCTGAACGCAGAAGAAGAAGAAGAAGTTGTAGGGAACTCAATATGATCTAAAACAAACTGGTCTATACATGAACAATATTGGACTGATCAATTGGAACAATTGATCGCAGAAGAAGAATGGTGTGCTGCAAATGTTCAAGGTGCTTTGCTCTTGTTATTGCATTTCTAGACCACACAGTAACTGCATTTGACTGGCTTTAAGAATAATCAAGATCTTATGCCTGTGTGTTGCCTGAACCTGAAAGGGGAGCACAGAATGGCAACACTATTTACTTTCCATGCATGTCTTGAGAGACAGCTAAGGAGATTATGTGGTAGAGTTGGCTGACCCTTCCCATCTAGAGTCAAAGTGACCCTGAAGTTGGATGTGCCAGACTGAAATTCACAAATTTTGCAGCTAAGCTGGCTGTAATCCATGACACAACTCATTCTGTTTTCTGGACTACATTCTGCAAATCTACAGGAGTTTGAGAATGAACACAGAAGAATAAGAATCAAGATATCATTCTACTTTATGTACTTCCTGTCTTTCCGGCATCTCACTTCCATATTTCAGTTGGACATGTTTGTGTGTTTCGATCTATTCGTCATCTTTTGATATTTTGTGCGTATTTTGATAAAAGCCTTTTGGTTGAAGCATTGATAATGTTTTGTGTATTGTAATTTGTATTTTTTCTTGTTTGCACATCATAACTCCCTAGTTTTAGTGATAGCCCATCATGTCTAAGTGGAACATTTTAAAAACCTGTTTTTTGTATAAGTACTATTATGCTACTTGGAGGAATGGCTTTAGACAAATGAGCAAGAGAAAGGTAATAATAAAAGTTGGAAGAAGTTACTAATAGATTGGGAACAAAGAACAGTTTAACAGAATGAACCAACTGGACAAAAGAGTACATGTTGGAAATCTGTTGTAACTGATCATAATAATAAAATAAAAACAGAATATACCAAATGAACAGAAGAGGAAATATTTGAGAGATCCACTGGAAGTGATTTTAAGTCAGAAGATAGCACCAGAATGTACCAACTTGAGAAAAGAGGAAATGTTTGAGAGATCAGTTGTAGCTGATCGTAACTTTGAAGATAGCAACTGATTTAATCTGAATCTATCACTAACAGCTTATGAGTGTTCTCAAACTGATTCAATCTGAATCTACCACTAACAGCTTATGAGTGTTCTCAAACTGATTTAATCTGAATCTACCACTAACAGCTTATGAGTGTTCTCAAACTGATTTAATCTGAATCTACCACTAACAGCTTATGAGTGTTCTCAAACTGATTTAATCTGAATCTACCACTAACAGCTTATGAGTGTTCTCAAACTGATTTAATCTTAATCTACCACTAACAGCTTATGAGTGTTCTTAAACTGATTTAATCTTAATCTACCACTAACAGCTTATGAGTGTTCTCAAACTGATTTAATCTTAATCTATCACAAGCAGCTTAAGAGTGTTTCCAACCTTAGGAAAGCGGTATGAGAACTAATGCAGAAGTGAAATCAACTGGCATGTTATTGACCACATCTTTAAATAACCTCAGTCACAGATAAAACTAAGTTAACTGGCATGTTGTTGACCACATCATTAAATAGTCTGTCACAGATAAAACTAAGTCAGCTGGCATGTTGTTGACCACATCATTAAATAGTCTGTCACAGATAAAACTAAGTCAGCTGGCATGTTGTTGACCACATCATTAAATAGTCTGTCACAGATAAAACTAAGTCAGCTGGCATGTTGTTGACCACATCATTAAATAGTCTGTCACAGATAAAACTAAGTCAGCTGGCATGTTGTTGACCACATCATTAAATTGTCTCAGTCACAGATAAAACTAAGTCAGCTGGCAAGTTGTTGACCACATCATTAAATTGTCTCAGTCACAGATAAAACTAAGTCAGCTGGCATGTTGTTGACCACATCATTAAATAGTCTGTCACAGATAAAACTAAGTCAGCTGGCATGTTGTTGACCACATCATTAAATTGTCTCAGTCACAGATAAAACTATTGAGTTAACATAATTATGAGGAAAAAAAATTGGTGAAGTAAGTTTTACACAGAGCCTCATCATCATCAAGTGCTGTATCTGCAACAAAGGTTGGCTGCAACAGACCTCCAACATCCCCTGTCTCTTGTCTTGGTAGTGCACTCTGCTAGACTTATCCTGTCCATCTCATTATGTCACCCTCCCACTTGTATCTCTGCCTGCCTCTTACTTGCTGTCCCTCAACTTTACTCTCAAGTAAGGTCTTCAAGAAGGTGTCATGTCTTTTGATATGGCCAAAATATTTTGTTTGCTTGATCTTTATTTTCTTTAATAATTCTTTCTTTATACAAAGTGTTGTTAGAACCTCCTTGTTTGTTTTCTTCTCTTTCCATGATGTTCTCTCTATTCTTTTATATATCCACATCTCGGGCATCAATTCTGTCTTATAATTGTATGTTTATTGTCCATGTTTCTGAGCCATACATTAATATAGAGTAGATGTAGCATTTTATAATTCTCATTTTTAGCTTGTTTGTAATTTGTTTTTATGTTAATACTTTCCTTATATCTTTGAAAGTACTTCTTTTAGCCATTCCTATTACACAGAGCCTACAACAGAACAAATCGATATTTCAACAAAATGTCAATCGACATTTCAACAAAATGTCATTATTTAGATAGGGAAACCTATTACCACATATATTTTTATATTTTTAATAATTATCTACCTACATATTATACAGTTTTATTGCAGTCTCCCATTCATTTAATATGGACTTGACTCTGCATCCCCCATATGAACTCAACACTGCATCCCCATATGAACTCAACACTGCATCCCCCATATGAAATCAACACTGCATTCCCTATATGAACTCAACACTGCATTCCCCATATGAACTCAACACTGCATCCCCCATATGAACTCAATACTGCATCCCCCATATGAACTTAACACTCCCCCATATGAACTCAACACTGCATCCCCCATATGCCTGTGGAAAAAAGCTACGGTATGTGGTAAAATATTTGATTATATAATTAAGATGGCTTTAGATATCTAATTTAGATATCATCTTTTGCATTCTCAAAATTCTGATGTTTAGTTTAATATGGTTCAATGAACAGAATGTGTGATGTAATTTTATCCTTATGTCAACAGATGATCACATGCCACTAGATCAAGAAATGTTGGAGGAGCTACAGAGATTGAAGGACAAGAAAAATTATGAAGAGATGGATGTAAATAATATAACGGATCCTATCATTTTATGGTGGACAGAATTTACAGGTGAACCAGGAAAATCTAGATCCTGTGGAGATGTCCGTTGTTTTTTCACCAACAATCGTCATTTTAGAAACCATAAAAATATTAAGGTTTGTAGATGTTCATTATATATTTGTTTTGCCAGTTTTGTGTTGTCCCAGAAGCAGGAAGTAATTTGTGACCCATGTTCCCTCTATAAAGTTTCCCTGCATGTACGGATCAGCAGACAACTAGAAAGAACATAACCATATGTACATGTTGCACGTGCTGTGACTTTGAATAATTTGTTTTAAGTGTGTACCGTTAAATTCCGTGTATAACCCGAGAATTTTTGGACAAAAAACAGAGATGACTTCATACTCCTCTGCTTATTTTCGAGAGTAAGATCAAATTTAAAAAAAAATTACGTCCAAAATACAGTAAAAAAGGAGAATAACACTTTAAAAAAAATTACAGTCACATGTCCCGATATATTAAGCCAGGATAAAATGACTAGGGCTCACCAGCAATCTAGAGCGTACTTACCATAATGCTAGGCCTCTAATTACATTAATTTCTATATATCATACAATATTTCCTTCAAAATCTCCGATATTACTTGATAAAAACTCACTTCCTAGGTCTATATCGTTATTTCAGACACTCCGCCATTTTTTTAGAATAATTTCCCTGAAACGATATTTTTAGCAATGGGTATTGCCGGTTTTTTTTTACCGTTTATAGTACATATATTTCTATCATAAAGATTTCAATTGATCATCGAAATTGGTCAGAAAAGTATACCAGTATCTGATGTTATTTATTGACCAAAATATGGTAATGGTCTGTGGAAAAAAACAAATGAAATACCATTGCCTAAGCTGATTGGTAACTTAGGCCTAGTCTTGTTTGTGTAGGGAAACACTAACTACCAGTAATCTAAACACTGTCACACACTTTCTTGTTGCGGTAAAGCAAATGTTACAACAGTTGCTGACCGTCTACTAGGCTATAATACCTGTGTACAGAAAATTTTAAACAACACTTCAAAAGCAGATTTTGAGTATTTCCGTGCATGTCGCTGGTCGGTCTTGCCAATTTTTAACATGGGACTCCAAGTATATAAATATTGACCAAGACAATAATCAGAAACATAGAATGAAGTCCTAATTAATTCTGTACAGAGGTCTTACTCTACATACTACGGTCTTGCACAAACTCACATTTTTGACATCCAAAACTTTGCCGCAGTGTTGGAGGGAGGGGAATGGGGGAGTAAATCAATAGTGAAACTGTCTGAGCTGTGCCTAAGGTAAACATACAGGTCAGACAAAGTTCAAACTCTTCTGTATCTTTTAAAAACAAATGTGATCTGGCATGTTTTTGTCTGGCCATTCATCCATTCATCTTTCCCTTTCCTGCTTACACTTACAGGAATAAAATCACAATGACAATAAAAATGTATGAACTGGAAGCTAAACTACTTGTGCAGTATTCTTGGCTAGCTAAGTCAGCCTTATATTCTGTTAATTAGTCCAGCCCACTGAGGCCGCAGATGGACTACTGGCCCTACCCATTTCAATCGGCTCAACCAATCCAAGTTTCCCTCACATTATGTGATGCCATTCAGATAAGTGACTAAATGCAATCTTTCTTTATAGAAGATTTGAAATGAGGTTCCAAATCACAACACATCATAGGCATTTTGTAGTAAAATTGCGCTGTAATTGATTCCCTCCCCCAACCACTGTACATTTAGTGGAAGACGAGATCAATTTCACAATCCTCTGTTATGTTTATTTTATTACCGTATTCTCCCCACACGGTAAATATAACCAGTAACAAAGTTCAAACTCTTCTGTATCTTATAAAAACAAATGTGATCTCGCTGTCTTGCCTTTCATCGTTTCCCACTTAAATGTCACTGTCAGAAGCCGGTGACATAATAGTTACATAGTAATTACTATTCACTAGCGCTGTTCCGTGTCATAAGGCCCAGACACCCAACACAGACAATTCATTCAGGAAAAACTTTGTTCCCCAAAGTCTCGCCACCTCATAAACCGTCTATAGTCATGGATAGGGAAGTCAGCCTACGGGGTATTCATTATTTTCGGATATATTGTTCCAGAATACAGTAGCCACCGGGGTTTCATTCCTTGATTCATTCAAGTTATGTGAGTGAAGCAAATGAAAGGAATGCCATTTTCTTAGAGTTGCAAAAGTTTGTGTTAATTTCCATTTAGCATGTCGGTTCTTTCTTATGATGATGAAGTTCATTATTGCCGGCTTTGTTAAGTTGGGGATGTCGGTCTATAGTCGGACCTTCGACTTTCTCCACTTTTGGGAAGGGATAATTAGGTTCTCGGCCTACAATCGGATGGGTTTATATTCAGAATTTAACGGTAGTTATATATTTTGTAGCAGAAATTAGAAACAGATCATAAAGATTTTTAGGGCATGTGGTGAGAAAAGTAAAACTTGAAAATTTAGTGAGCACTGGAAAGATCAAGGGGAGAAGAGACAAAGGAAGACAACGAGAAAAATTTCTGGATGGGTTATCACTGTGGCACAAAAAGAAATCACAAACTGAACTTATTAATAACACAAGAGACAATGAGTTTTGGAGAAGCATGATCGCCTATGCCACTTGGCATGGCACTTGATTGATATTTTTTTAGTTATAAATTTTATAGTTTTAGATTTTGTCTGTAGTTATAGATTTGTCTGTAGTTATAGATGTATAAGTTGTCAGTGCAAGACACATGTAAACTTGTGACAGCTCTTTCTTCCACTTTAAACTTTTCCCTATAGTATCATTTTTTTACAAGAAATCATGTCCTCATACAAGTCCAAACCATGCAATTTCACTATTAAAAGTAATGGTTCTTGTGGACTTGTTTGTATTTCTATTTTATTTCTTACGTGCACATTTGTCTTATCATCTCTATAGGAGATTCACAAAATTCATCTGTGAAATGTGTATTCAGAGCTCTGTATATCTACTCTCCATGTCTGCAGTGAATACTCAACTCTCGCAACCATACAGCACATTAGAAAGCACTAATAAGTTATAGAAATGCACCTGTTTTCATATTAAGTCATTCAATTTGATCCTGCACGCTGGTGGATTTTGTTTCTTACAAATAACCATCACTTTTGATGCCTTCTTTCCTTTTTTCTTTTCTAGCCATATGTGCAGTGAAGCATCATGGGGAACCGAAGATTTTTGTTCTTAGCCAATTGGGAAGTTTCAGCGAAATTTAGATTGTGTCTCTTTAAAATATCTGTGATGTTGTTGATCCACTTGCATACTGGTCGATCTTTTGTTCTATATCCAAGCATTATTCTGTTGTATGCTGCTGCCAGGAGTTGCCCTGAGTTCATTCTTGTTAGATGGCCAAACCACTTTACCTTTTGTCTCTCTATATAGTTAATGCGCTGTTCACTACCCACCATTTTTCTTTTGTTGTTGTTTGAGATTTTATCTCTACATGTGATCTCCACTGTCTTTCATAGGCATTTAATCTCACATACTGCGATCTTTCTCATGAGTTCTTTTATCAAAGCTCAAGTCTGGCACTGGTAACACAGGGTTGGAATAAAGATAGAGTTGATCAATATTTGTTTAGTTGTCATATCTATATGTTTGTGTGTAAGTAATAGTGTCAGTTGGTAAAGGACTACATTTGCTTTCTGGCATCATGTCTATATCTCTCGATCAAATTTTCCATCTTCAGTAAATCTACTTCCTAGGTATCTAAACTCTTTCACTTGTTTTAGAATATTGTCTTATTATTTTATATTTAAAATTTCTATTGTCCTACTAATTCTCATTGCTTCAGTTTTTATGTTGCTTATTTTCATATTATATTCTCTGCAAGCTGTGTTAAGAGATGTGATGTGATTTTTGCATTATAGGGGTATCCCGGTAGATTAATGCCTGATCATCTGCAAATAGCATTTTGTTTATATTTCTTGTTCATCATCATGTGTAGGAGATGCTTCCTTTATGATTGTATCTATATACCCGGTAGATGTAGCAAAGGGGAACAAGAACATCCTTGTCTTACTCCAGATGTTACTTCGAAAGTGTCTTTCATGCCATCTGTGATTCTGATTGTTGTTTCTGATTTTTGATAAAGTGCTCTAATATTATCTAAAATTTGTCACTGTGCACCATACTCTTCCAGAATAGACCAGAGTTTTGATATATTGACATCAAATGCCTTTTCCTGATCAATAAATGTGAGATTTAGTACTTGGTTGTGTTCTATTGTTTGCTCACTAATCTGTCTTAACGTGAACAGGGTGTCTAATGATGTCTAGTTATTTAAGAAATAATAGTCTCTTACTATTTTGATCAGTTATTGTAGATCATTCTCTTTTGGTATTCTGAACATTGTCATCTATATGTTTCATTGTTTATGCTATATTCACTCACTGATAACAAATGGTTATCACACTCTATTACTAGTATGTGCTGAAGGGATTTGAATGGGCAACAAAGAATAGTAACATTGTAACTTGTCATGCATATAGTAAGAAGAGATTAAGGAGGATTCAACATTGGGCTGTGTACCCTATTAATTCTGTAGAAAGTCAGCACAAGAAGTTTTAAGAAATTATGAAAAAAGTGAAGTTGTTAGCGACCTGTGCCTGCGGAAGTTGAAAGATTAATGATGACGGTTAAATTGTATACATTGATTTAATATGTCATATATATATATTTACAGGTATTTGTATTCTATGGTACAGACTTTAGTCCGAAAGATTTGCCACTGCCAAGACAACAAGATCATGTGTGGGCATTGTTCCATGAGGAATCTCCCAAAAATAATTTCTTGTTGTGCCATGAGGATGCCCTGTCATTGTTTAATTACACTAGCACTTTCAGGCAAGTACATCTACTCAAAGTAGCACTAGGTTATGCAGAACCAATACTCATGTATAGAAATAAATCATGGACAACCAGCAGGAGAGTAAGAAATTATCCTGAAATAGCACATGTGTGGTTTTATGATAATAGACAGATGAAAGGTATAATGAAGATATCTTAAAGAAGGTAGCTGAAAAAGAGAGCTGACATTAGAAGAAGCATTCTTTAGAGAAATGAAAGATTATAGCACATTGTGATGACAAGCAAACTGGACGGTATATTGCCTTTTGCGTCGTCTTGCAGATGGTCATTAAATAAAAAAAGAAGATGCAATCCATTGAGCATTTTCTCAAATCTGAGATACTGTTGTTTGTTTCTGCTTCTCTCTTGATATACTTTGCTATGTCTGGGTGGCTTATTTGGAGAAAGTGCATTGCCTATTTTGCACTAACTCCCTCTCAGTTTTGTTGTTGTACTTGTCCAGCTGTAACTAGGTTCTCCAAGCTTTCTTACATCATAACATGGCCAGAAACAAATTTGTCTCTTTCTGGTATTATTAAGTAACCCCTGTCTTACATTTTGCTCCTTCAGCAACTCTTTATTAATTTTTTTTTAAGCTGTTCATGGTACTCTTAATGTCATCATCTTGTGAAAAGAAAAGAAATGCAGCAGCTCAACAGCGGAGAGCAGCTAGAAAGTCACGGATAGACCAAGATCCATCTACAGTCGTCATTCCATGTCCAAACTGTCCAATGACATTTACAGCTCGAATAGGGCTCATTAGCCATCTACGAACTCATAAGCAAGGACATAACTAAAATTGAATTTTCAATAGTGGATGTAACAAATGGTCATCATCACTTGTGATGGACGAACAACAAAAAAACAATAATGTTCTTCTATAGGAAAACCTCTCTGTTGCCTCTAATTTTCCACTATTTCCAAGTCTTGCATCATTATATTAGAAACAGTGTTATGTATCATTGAAGAACTCTTTTCCTCACTTCTAATTATCTATCTTCTGCTAAAGTCTTATGTGTCAGGTCATTGTCGCTAATAAAACGGTGCCACAGCGCATTTCCATTCTCTGGGCTATATCCTGCTGGAAATCTAGTAGGACCATTGTCCTGCAACAAGAGAAATCCAGATGAAGTTTGAGAATGAACACAGAAGAAGAAGAATTATATATCTATCTATAAATTTGACGGTCTACCTTGCATAAAGAATCTTGACAATCTAGCATTGGAGATCATTGGAACAAAAATAATTGACAGTAAACAAGAAAGAAGAATGACAGACATAAAACACACAACATAGGCCGGGGTGGATACAGAAATTTTCATTTTTCAATATTATATATATATATATATATATATATATATATATATATATATATATATATATATATATATAGTCTGGCTTTTTTGTGGCGTGGTACAGAGTGTGTTGTTGATGGACAAGGTGCTGGGTTTGAATCCCGCCACAGGCAGTTGTGTATCCGAACCATTCAAAAAGCAGTGGCAAACTTCCGATCGTATTTATATTGCCTAGAAAATCACTACAGCCAAAAATTCTGGGCTGATGAATACATCCAGTAAAAGGATATGCTACCAATGTTTGTTTAATATATATATTAAACAATTGGTTTTTGGGGGTTGTCAAAAATTGTTGATGTAATTTTTAGATAGTCCCTAGGAGCTGTTGGTGGACTAAAAATGTTTTCAGTTGAACTGGAAATCAAATATTTGACCACCAGCCTAGTCAGTCAGTGCATTAACTCATCAGCTGCTGTGACTACCTCATGCTGTATAATAATGTAGTTACCAGAAAACCAGGGAAGATCTGACCATCTTTTAATTATATTGGTACTAGTTGTATATTGGAGCACACCATTACCTTTTTATATACATATATATTTATATAAATGTAAACTTGTTATATTATATTACCAGTATATGTTTCATCTATGTGAATTCTTGTTACATATAGTCTGTAATTATGTATACATTTTCACCAATTGTTTAGGAGAGAATCAGATTTTCCCATCACTACACAACACCTCTTGTCTTTAGAATGGCTACAGCAACTTACATACACCAAGACTATCAGTGAGAAAAACAGGCAAGTTATCTGATTTATTCTTTTAACTGTTTATTCTCAAACTCCTGATGGATCTCTTTTGTAACAGTTCAGTGGTCTTAAAACATTTGTAGCAGGATGTAATACAAACAATTGAGGTATGTTGTGTCATGGTTTTATTTACACAGATGATGTTCTTCCTGTTTCTCTTCCACCCCCCCCCCCCCAATCCAATTTTATCAGAAGCATATTTATATATATATAAACAAATCAGCAGGACAGTAAGAAATTATCTTATATATATTGTGTGTGTATATATATATATATATATATATATATATATATATATATATATATATATATATATATATATATATATATATATATATATATATATATATATATATATATATATATATATATATATATATAAATTAATTATATATTCTTCTTGATTCGTGATTAGAAACTGGCCTCACGGCATGTGGGGCATTCCCATAAGAGCTCTGCCCTCTGTTCCAGCAGCCATCCGACTTGATTGTGTTTCGAGTCTAATGCCGCCGAAACAGACGTCGACATCAGGGCACAACTCTGGCCCTTGCGACAGGTTTCTTTGTTGTTCCGCTCACCCATGCCGTACCCTTAACTAGTTGCAAGCACAATGTCAGTCTGCCGGAACAACATGGTAACTGTTATCGAAGGTTATGACTACGGGAACAAGATTATATATTGCATATTTTCTTGGATGTGAAACAAAATTTATGAGAAATGGGAAAATAATATTGTATTCTTTGTGTTATTATTCTCTGGCATTAACAGGCTAAACAAACAACCACCCATGTAGCAAGTGTAGATCAGAGGCATGAGCCCATGAACCTGCAATTCAGCAACCAACCAACCATGTAGCAAGTGTAGATCAGAGGCATGAGCCCATGAACCTGCAATTCAGCAACCACTCAACCATGTACTAAAAGTTGATCGAAGGGCATGAGCTCATTCACTGCTAGTTCAGCAAACAACCAACCATGTTGCAAAAGGGGGTCAAAGGCATGAGCCCATGGACCACTGCATCAGCAACCATTGAACCTCCAACCAACCATTAAACCATATAGCAAAAGTTGATCAAAGGACATGAGCTCATTCACTGCTAGTTCAGCAATCAACCAACCATGTACTAAGAGTGAGTCAAAGGGCTTGACCCCATGGACTGCTGAATTAGTAACCAACCAACTATGCAGTAACAGTAAGTCAATCATCAAGAAGTTATACAAAATAAATTGTTATATCTTATTTTTTTAAATTTGTCATTCTGTAAAATTTTGAAACATTGAACTTGTGTCCTTAGGTATCAAGAAAAAGAAGGACTGGCACCCATTGTTTATGTTCAATCTGACTGTGACCCTCCGTCTGACAGAGATGAGTTTGTGAAGAAATTGATGAAATTTATACCAGTTGATTCTTATGGCACCTGTTTAAATAATAAACGACTTCCACAGAAGTAAGATATCACGAAATAATTGCATAATTTATAATATGTTATAGTGTAAGATGTTACACTAAATAATTGGTTCAATACGGGGAGATAAGCCCACATTCCAACTTTTTTTATAGTGCTCACATAGAGAGATAATAGATGTAATATTTATTCTAACACTGCTTATCTGCCCTTATTTGATCCCACTACATTATTTAGGCTCATCTCCTCGTATTGTACCAAATAATCATATAATTCATAATATATAACTGTGTAAGATACGTCACTAAATGATCACGTCATCCAACTCTGTGGCAAAGTGGTACAAAGCACTTCTGTGATGGCCAAAGTACCGAGTTCAAATCCCCTCCACAGACATGTGATCATCCGGATCCTTCATAAAGCAATGGTGGACTACTGAACACATTTATATTGCCTAGAAAATCACTACAGCCTAAAAATTCTGGGTTGATGGCTACATCCTGAATAGGATATGCTACCAATAAGATAATGGACTTTTGTGTCTTTCCGTGCATTCAGGAAGCAGGCCAGTATTAATTGCAGGACACTATGTTTCACACATGACTGCTTGCCCAGGCAGGTTTTATGGAGTGCCTTGCCTATTTGCGCAATCCCCCTTTCGGATCCGTTGATTGGTTCCAAGAGAAAGGCAATGCCAACCGCTTGGAAAAAAAATAACTGCAGGAGATGTCAAAAGATGGTTTAATACACCACCGACTGCCTTAAGGTCTCCCCCCAGATATTCTGTAAGCGGTTTACTCTCTTAGTCTAAGGCACTCCAGTGCTAACCTATTAGGCAGCGGGTGAATAAGTAAGACAAGAAAATGTAAGAAATTCAGACAACATATATGATTTATCACTTAATAATCTTTTATTTATATACATGTGCAGTGTGGCAGAACATGAAACAGCAGACAGAATTGCAAAAAGAGATGCATCAAAACAGCAAAGGAAACACCTTGCAGTACGATAACAGTTAAACAGATTCTCAGAAACACCATGAAAATCAGGCTGAAAGGATGAATCCCAAAAATGTTATGTATACTATTTTAATAATGTGACTCATGGTTTAGAGGTTAGAATGTTAGTCTCACATCCATGAGGTCCAGGGTTCGACTCCTGGTAAGAACTGAGCTTTTTTTGTGTATCAGAAAAGATTTAAAGATAAATTAAAAGCTCATCCTGTACATGACATGGCGAAAGCAAGGGCATGCAGCTTTTATCACACAGTTACACGTACCACTTCTTTTCAACTCTTTAATGAGAAACATGCAGTATTGACAAATAGTTTATTTTAATAATAACATTCTTATTACTAATCATAGGTTGTCACCTATTGATAATCGCAAGATGATAGCACATTTTATTAATCATAGTTTGATGTCACCTTTGACTAATTTCAGGTTGATGTCACCTTTAGAAGGGATGGCTCATAAAGATTTCTACGAACTCCTGTCTCATTATAAATTTGCACTGGCCATGGAAAATGCAGTTTGTGATGACTATATAACAGAAAAACTTTGGCGTCCTTTAATGGTTGGTGCTGTGCCAATTGTCTTTGGTTCACCAAAAGTCAAGGTTAGTTTATTGTCGATTGTCTTTCCCCAGGTGAATGATTGTTGATCGCATTCACACTTGCCGTTAAGCGTAGGGGTGGTATCTTAAGCTGTCGTTTCAAGGCCAGATGCGTCGCCGAGGTTGCATTTAATCCATGTTTGTTCAAGGTTATCTTGATGTTTTCTATCCACCGTTTTCGTGGTCTACCTTTGGCTTTACGTCTGGATATTCTTGTATTATATGCTCTTATTGGTATTTGGTTTGGCTTCATTCTCATAAGGTGTCCGAACCATTTTACTTGCTGTTTCTCAATATGTTCGATACATGATATTATACCAACTCTTTTCCTAAAGGTTAGGACAGCTATTCAAAATTAAAATTATATTCTTTTCAGAAAGTCATCTTATTTATAGACTCTCTGATCTCACTATTCTATCTAGGTGAGATGACCGGCTGCAGCCAAGGACATGTTTGAACACACTATGTCTCTTGTCCATCGTCATCTTGGACTACCTTTATCCTGGTAGTTGCCACCATGTCTTCCATTACTAATTTTTCCATGCTGTTGTTTCTTTGTATGACCAAAAACCACAGTTTTCTTGTTATGATATTGTTTAGAAGTCAACACTCTTTTATGTTGAATGTTTGTAACACTTCTTGATTCATCTTCCTTGATATCTGTGGTATTCTATATCTTTAACATTTCATTTCAAAGGAGGCAACAGATACAAAGGATTATTTACCAAACAAGTACAGTGGAATCTTGTTATAGCAACTTGGTCTGGACTGATAAAATATGTATTTAATAACATAAATTCATTATACACTGTACAAACAATAACGGATAAATATAATTGGAAATTTTGAAAATTGTTGTTATATTGGGACATTTGTTATAACAATGCTCTATAGAGGAATTGCCACTGTATCGGCATTTCATTTGCTATCTGACATATAGCAAACATATGTACAATTATAATTAGTTAACTAGTTAGTCGTCGGATCATCTTCATCACACTCCTGACACATCCATAGGTGCTCACATCTCTACTTGAGTGTATCCACCATTACATAATAATTGACGGTTCCAGTTCTTTGGTTGACAACAATTCTTTTAAACCTACAGAAAGACCCAGAGTCACAACTCCTGACAAAGACCACTTCATATGGCTGCCTCACCACAGGAATTGATTTGCATCTGCGTCCTTCACCAGTCCACTCAATGCCAGCAGCTCATCGAATTTGAGATTAAATGGTTAGGAACTGGCTGTATGACACTGTTCTTTGGGCTATAATACCCTACAGAAGTCCTGTTCTTATGGACCGGCATCACCAGAACTGACTGCAGTGAGCAAACCAGCATTGTCAGTGGACCATGGTGGTGGTGGTGTACTGATGTGGAGGGGGGGTGATCAACTACATAGGAAGAAGTGACCTGGTGCAAATTGAAGGATGGTTGAATGCCGAACGATATGTCACTGAAATTGTTCGTCCTCGCATCCTTTCAATTTTGGCTGCATGAAGGTCAATTTTTCAGCAGGATAATGCTAGATCTCTCTTGAAAGAGGACAATATTTCCAGCAGCATGTAGTCCAGATAATAGAAATGATTTTGATGCCATTTTATTTTTACATATAGCCAGACACATCAGATTTCAGGGATGTAAACATATAGAGAATTCACTGCAGAATATTTTGTATAAAATATACGTTTTACGAATTATAATTAAATGATTCATAATTTAACGACATCCATCAAAGATAAAAATTTCGGTCAAAGAACATGCTTGTAAAACCATGGTTTTTCCCCTAGACCACTAAGTGTTAGACTAATTGACATCTGATTCACATGTGCATTTTTTCAGAGGTACATGCGGTTAACGTTTGAGCTACGGAGTTGCAGCTCTCAGTCTTCTTCTTCTTCTGCGTTCGTTCTCAACTCCTGCAGATTAGCAGGATGTAGTCCGGAGAATGGAATGCGTTGTGTCATGGTTTACAGCATTGCTGTGATATCTGCGCCTTTTGGCCTGACACATCCGATTTCAGCATGGCTTTGGGTCACTGACCCTATATGGGATGGGACAGCCAACTCTATTCCATAATCTCCTTAGTCGCCTTTTACGACATGCATGGAAGGTAAACAGTGTTGCTATTCTTTGCTCCCCTTCCAGGCCCCGGCAACACACGGGCGTCAGCTCTCAGTAATATTCCGGCAAACATCTTACTGCTCAGTTTAGTGGGACAACATAAATATAGGAAATATTCTCATATATAGATTGCTTGGCATACTTAATAAAAGAATAAATTCAAGACATATTTCATTCTATCTTTTCTATTGTATTATTTTTGTTTTACGTATAAGTCATTGCGTGGCACTGTAGTTTTCAAGTTGGCTGGATCATTATGTACCTTTTGGTCCAGTGCTTCCATCTTTTATATTTATTTTGAATGAAGATATGTTTCCCTAGTCCATACCCATCCAAGAATTGTCCACAGGGCAGTAAGAGGTACATCCAGCATTGCCCACAGGGCAGTAAGAGGTACATCCAGCATTGTCCACAGGGCAGTGGAGGTTTAAGTTTTAAATTGTTACTTTTCCTAGATGGCTTGCTTTCCAGGATTAGGCAGCTCATTTTGCCTAGGGTTTGAACTCAGTGATTTCCTCTATAAGGATAGTTTTTGTCAAGGAAGGATGTATTATCCTTCCTTTGTGATGTCGTACTACTCTAGGCACTACCAACATAAAGGGAGTGGTTTGGGGTTGTATTCCTCTGCATTTCAATTATCTGTGGTTCCCTGTAACCAAACCATCACCACCTCAAAAGGCCGGTTTCTTTCTGACCAGCAGTATGAGCTTATAGCAGATCATACTCACTTGATGCTGCCCGTCACTGGACACTTCAGCGGGGATATCAGCGCCACCTTGCTATCCCGTGCCATCCTGGTATACAACAACACCGGTTTGGTCAGCAACTACTTATTCGTCCCAAAAAAAATTCTGACTAGTATCGGCTGAGCTCTATATCTTTAGACTGTTCGACTATCCACAACCAGGAAATGCAGCTGCAGGTGTCAACTAATATGCATTTTCCATATTAATACGGATTTTTGGCCCCTCTCAAAAAAAATATGTTTTAATTTTTGTTTTAATTTGTTTTTAGAAAAGGGTCACTTAGTGTTAAATTACCATTAACTATTACTAATGCATACATTTTTTATCTACTCATATTGAGTGGCTAAACACATTTTTTAAATTAAAGTAAAATTTAGTGGGCTTTTTTTGGGGTGATAAATACTGATGTTTTTATTGAAATACAAAAATAAATTGTTAAAAATATAAATTTATGAAAACTAAGTTGACAGCTATGCACCTAGTAGGGATTGGTAGCCTTCCCATGTATTTTTGCTAAATATCTCAAGACTACACCTTTCAGAGATTCTTATTAACATGTCACTCTATGATCTCCAGGACTTTTTACCAAGCAATGAATCTGCCTTGATTGTAACAGATTTCCAATCACCTGAGCAACTAGCCAAGCATATCCAGTACCTCAATCACCAGAACACAAAATATGAGAAGCTGCGGCACTGGAAACATGGAGGAGTAACAAACAAACTACTACAAAATATTATGGCAAATCGGTCTTGGTCACCTGATGATGACAGTAACTGGACACCAGGTCATGTAAATTTTGTAGATGCATTTGAGTGTTTTATTTGTAAACAAATCCATAAAAATATGAAAATTCAAAGTAAAGAACTATTACTACATTGGGCAAATGTAAATCATTATGGTTGCCCAAAACCATTAAAATTTGATGATTTGGGGTTGTATGGTAAAGAAGCTCCTTGGAGTGATTTTTGGAGAATTCAATGGGAACGACAGAAACATTCAGCTGAGGTTTTGAAAGAATGCATTTCTCTAGGAATTCCTTACTGCGGGGACTACAAGAAAACTGAGGATGTTAAGAAAGACTTCTGATGAGTGTTTATTTTCAAGATTGATTTAATCCTACTGTTGATTTAATCCTAATGTTGATTTAATCCTACTGTAAGGTCCAGCAGATTGTTCCTGACTAGGATTATTTACAGTGTGTCCAGTTAGTGAAATGTATCATTAGGACTTTGTAGAGTGAGTATAGAAATGATTGGTTAGCATTTAGTTAGTATTCTTAAGTGTCTCAGCAAGGACTAGGTAGAATGTTTACCAGTAGTTAATCTATGGTAGAGTGTGTCTGGTTAGGATTTAGTAACAGTGTGTCTAATTAGGATTTGGCAGAGTGTGTTTAGCTAGGAGTTGGTAGGGCATGGCTCGTTAGAGTTATTGGTAGTGTGTCTAGGTATGTATTGGTAGAGTGTGTCTAGTTAGAATTTATTAGAGTGTGTCTAGTTAAGAGTTGGTAGAGTGTGAGTGGTTATAATTTGGTAATTTAATTAAACATAGTTCAGTATGATCCGACTCTGTTATGGAAAGGTACAGAAGTACTCTCAATTAACAAGTTCCAGGTTCAATTTTCATCACAGACTGTTCCACATCCACAGTTCAAAATTCAATAGCAACCTACTGAATATAAACATTGCCTAGAAAATACTACACCCAGAAAATTCTGTGTTGATCACTACGTTCTGAATAGAATGCATCTACAACTGGTTCTATATGAATGTTTGTTGTTCGTCCATCACAAGTGATGATGACCATTTGTTACATCCACTTTTGAAAATTCAATTTTAGTTATGTCCTTGATTATGAGTTCGTAGATGACTAATGAGCCCTATTCGAGCTGTAAATGTCCTTGGACAGTTCGGACATGGAATGAATATATCTATATGAATATACCTTCCATCAAAGAACTGAAAAGCAAATTATTTCTGAACGACAGTAAGACCAAAATTATAAGTGACAAAACCACTAACACATTCTCAGTCTCGATCACAGAACTTGAGTGAGTTATCAGTTTCGACTGTCTTGGTTTTCTTATAAGCAACTATTGGGATTTCTATGAAGAAGTGAAACGGAGGTTGGCTATTGCATCAAATAAACTGACACAAATGAAAAACATATGACTGGGCTGCAACAAAACTAACTGGACACTCGCTAATAAGGTAAGAAACAAAATTGCAGCATTTGAAACAAAATTTGAGACAAGAATCCTTATAATACCATGGACCAAAAAGATCACAAATATGGACATTCTGAGAGAATTGAAAGTATAGGAAAAGTGGCTAAACAACAAGGCTCTCTCTAGAAAACTACAATATTTTGGCCTTATCAAATGAGATGACAACCTAGAAAAGAACATAATGGAATGGAAAAGAAAACGATCGGATAATGTTGTGAAGATGGATGCAAGAATATTAAAGACCACCTGAACATGACACAGAAGCAGGAATACTGACTCAAGATGGATGCAAGAATATTAAAGATCGCCTGAACATGACACAGAAGCAGGAATACTGACTCAAGATGGATGCAAGAATATTAAAGATCACCTGAACATGACACAGAAGCAGGAATACTGACTCAATATTGGCAGGAGTTATGAAAGGCTGTGATTACTGCTACATCCTATCCAGGATATGCTACATGATGATGACTAGAGCATTGAAACAAATTTCACAATAATAAAGGGAAATATGTCTACAAAGAATCGATATGTTTAAGGAAAGGATGATATTTTTTAGTTGTATGCGCAAGGAATTGAGATAAGTTCCTATTGTTCCATATATTTGACCATCATTATGTTCTTATGTTTACAGAAAAAATATTATATTTTGTGTCAGTATTGGGAAAAGTGTGCAATATATTGGTTTTTACTTTAAGACAAAGACTAAATAGGGTGTGTTAACTCAGTGTATGCAGACTAAAACTATGTTTTTACTTACAAGACAAAAAAAGGGTACGTTAACTCAAGTGTACACACACTAAAACCACATTTTTACTGTAAGAAAGACTAAATAGGGTGTGTTGACTAGTGTACCTAGACTAAAACCATGTTTTTACTTTAAGCCAAAGCCTAAATAGAATGTGTTAACTCAACTGCACACAGCCTTGTGTTAACTCTCCTGTACTCATACTTGTGTTAACTCTACTGTACACAGACTTGTGTTAACTCTACTGCAGGCAGACTTGTGTTAACTCTACTGTATGCAGACTTGTGTTAACTCTACTGTATGCAGACTTGTGTTAACTCTACTGCAGGCAGACTTGTGTTAACTCTACTGCAGGCAGACTTGTGTTAACTCTACTGCAGGCAGACTTGTGTTAACTCTACTGCACGCAGACTTGTGTTAACTCTACTGCAGGCAGACTTGTGTTAACTCTACTGTACGCAGACTTGTGTTAACTATTCTGTATGCAGCTAATACCACATTTTTACGAGCTGCTTTAAGCCAGACTACTATTTCTTCTTCTTTCGTTCACTTGAAACCTGTCTATATCTGTAATTCTATCTCCTGAATAAAACTCACTGTCAACTGTAGTTTCTACAGTGGCCCATAGATCTTTGATTCCAGTGTTGTTTCCTCTGGCCAATATGTCTGCCTCAGCATTTCATACTCAGAATACTCTTGAAGTATATGTTTGGCACTCTGGGCTGCCTGTACACATGGCCGTGTTGCAAAGCTTGAACTTTGTGTACATGTGACTGCGAAGTCGGTTGTATCCCAGTCTGAGGAGTAGAATTACAAGACTACTATTTAAAGCCAATTCAGATGGTTTCTAATAAACAGTGGAATGACTAAGACCCATTTCATTTGCTTTCCTGTTTTTTTAGAGTTTATGTAGTTGGGTGCAATAATTGAGCCCGCAATTATTTTGCCCTTGACCACAGACATATAATATAATCTGTCATTGTGTATGATGTTACATATTTGTCAACTAATACATATTTTATATATATATATTGATATATATTGTACATAATATACAAAGGTTTTATTGGTTATGCCAGTTTTGTAGAATATCCTATGTGGCATTCCATAAATTATATCAACAATTAGGAGGGGGGCAGTGCAAAGATATTGCTGATGTGCAAGCCTGGGGTTGGCAGATAACCAAGATCCTAAAAGCATCTTCTTGTGGTGCATCCTGGAACCAGGTTGTTTCAAAGCTCATGTGAAGAAGTTTGGCTAATGTGCTGTGGATCATGTCCAGGCTGAATGTGGAATGAGAACTGTTTGTACTAGAATTATCTCTGAATGGAACCTCAGCCCTCAAAGACAATAGCTGACCTCAAGTGCTGGGTTTTCATGTATGTAAGCTCACTAAGGAAAGAATAATGGTAATACATCTGGAGCAGTACAATTCGTCAGTTGAGTGCACACAAACGCAGCACAGAGGGCAATGTCATGTACAAGAATAAGTGAAAATATCATAACTGAAAGCAGTGTTCGTGCTCAAGAACATTCTTTCAGCCATCTTCCTGCAGCAAGATGTGTGAAGTGGTAAAAGTAAGTAATGATATGTCTCATGGCACCAACCTGCCGTTAGGGATAAAGATAACTCTTCATGTACTAAACCACAACAACTATTAGGTGGGGTGGCCAGTTCCCTTCCTTGCTGTCTTTATCTCCCCTAACTCATGCATCAGGTACTGATTTGCAGCTGAGTCGACAGGAGAAGTGGTCGTGTCAAGCGAGAAGTTTCTGTAATGTTTATTTATTTTTTTTAAAGAATAAATTAGTGTTTGTCATTTGTCCAAACATGTATATGAAGAACCACAGTGTCTTAGTTGAGTTATGTGCCCACAGGTTATCATCAAAGCACACAGGACAAGTTGTTAATAAGTGCTGCTATTTCTGTGTCAATATATCCATTAGAGTGTAGCAGCTGATAGTTCCATTTTTATGCGGATTTATCAGTCTCTTCGTATATCTATTATGTTTTGCTTTACGGGTCTTTACATCAATGTCATGCAGTCTTGAGAGCAACCATGATTCACATTTTAGAAAATCTTCTGAGTGAATGAGGTCTCTTAATGCATTAACTATGACAGATCGATTCATTGATGTACCTATTGACACTGGCCATGTCATGCTCGCCAATATATTGGCTCACTAACTACCCTCAACTCCTGTATGTTCTGACATGAATATAAAGGTAATCTTTCTGTTCATAGATTGTATCAATATATCAATAGTTCCATCCATTGATGACTGACAACTCCTGGTTCAACTTTGAGGATCATGTTCACGAGTCACTAAGTATGCGTGTATGAGAATAGTCCTGCGTCATCAGCCACAACACTAAATTAGGGTGTCTGATTTAGTCTAACCCATATGCAAGCCTGTGGATATGAGGAGGCAGAGAGTTAACACACACCTCCCCCCTTCTCCTTTTATGAAGTGAAAAAAATGATATTTGAGGCTAGGAAGCAAGTATAAAAAAGTGGATAAAGCAACACTACCAAAAATTGGATAAACCAACACTACTACCTCTTCCGCGCAGTGGTTTTCAAAAACAATTCCACGAAATGTAGTTATCCATAGAAACAGAAAAATGGCCTGTATTATTTGAAACGTAAAATCATGTAAAACTGAGCAACTATACGTCTTACTCTGAGTACACAGATATAGTTTTCCATTAAAACAATTGTTGTTATTTTGTATGCACTAACACTTTTTTTAATCTACATTTGTGCTACCCACAATATTTTCTTATTTTATTGATATTAACTGTATATTCAGATGAACTGTTTTAATTTCTTTTATGTAGTTTATTGTACCTGAAATTCCCTTTTGATAACAATGAAGGGATTTCTATATGTTTTTTATATAATCTTTTTAGTGTTCTTTCTCAAATTTCCACTGTAACAGGACGGTGGTCCTTCTAGATTTCTAGCAGGATGTATCAAGAGAATAGAAATGCATTGTATCTCCGTTTATTTGTGCCAATGGTCATGCACATCTGAATTTGGTGAATTGTAACTAATACATTCTCCGTGTTTACCACTTCAACTTAGCAAAGTGTTTCTGTAGCTATATTGTAATGCTAGTAGTCTAGCCACATCACACAACCTGTGCTCATACTTCACACTTGTCACTAATCTGAAAGCTAACCATGGTTAAACTTGCTTGACCTTTTTTATTCTTGATTGTGGCGCTAATGAGAGATTCCATTCTCTCGACTACATCCAGCTATCAACCTGAAGTTTGCAAGTCGATGCAGAAGAAATTTAATATTCTCATAGTCATATCCCCCAAAAAAGATATCCTTAAAGACAAACAGATGACATTTTATGATATGTATCCTTGTTTACTATGTTAAGACAGATGACATTTTTATTATCTGTATCCTTGTTTATTATTATCATCATTCTTAACTTTGAGGTCGGTTTACACAAATGACTCCTGCCATCCACATCCCAGGAGTCCTCGTAATCATATTAATCTTCATGAATGTTTTGCACTTGTGTTGTTTGTTATATTGCATTTATTTGAATATGTGGAGATTTTGTGAATAACTTAAATACCTGCACAGTTTTACCTGAGTATTATTAAATTACAAGTAACAATAAGAATGAGTTATTTGTTGTAATACATAAAATATCATTTTAATCTCTAAAGGACTCAGAGGATGGACTTGTTTGCACTTGTTTATCCATACATACTGTGTCTCTCTCAACAACTCAACAAAACAGTAAGCTGCCTCTTGGTATACTCAATCACTCAGTGAATGTAACCCCATATGTCATGCAATAATACCCAAGGATCTCTAAAATAATGCATGAGTAAACCAATGTTCCCACTAAGCTTTGTTAAAATGCGCTAGCACACATTTTTATCCCTTGGTACAAAATAGAACATGCTGAAGAAGAGATTTTTTATGATAAAAGGTTTGCTCAGAAAAAAATGGTGTTCAAAATTTATAATCGCATGAAGATACATATTTGCTCACAGACACTTCTGTCTTAGAGGGAACATTGATGTGAACCTAATGTTACTGTCCAACTTTGAGCCTGCAATCTCAGAAATGTAAGACAAATGAAATGAGAAGGACTCTGAACTGGCTTTGTGTGATTCCCAGAGCTGACATATAATAAGATCCATACACGTCAGGGTCATAGGGAGATAAATGCTGGAGATATCAGCAGAAAAAGCACTCTAAACATCTCTATCCTCAGCCCTTCAGAGGAGTGTAGAAAAATAATGCCTAGACCATTCCTTGATGTTATCAATCCAGGATTTTCTTTTCCCTCCACTCCTCCTTCCACCTTTGACTGTTCCTTGCAAAATAGTTCTTAAAAGCAAGTTGTGCCTCGTTACATGTCCACACCAAACAAGTTTACATTGTCTTCCTACTGCCAAAAGTGGTTAGTGATAACCTGCAAGTTTGTTTATTTACTGTGGAACAAATATATTTGTCTTGTGTTCTATATAGCTCATTCTTAACAAACATCTATAGCACTTGTTTTCAAAAGACTGAATCCTTCTTTCTGTGTCTGCATTGAGTGTCCAACTTACACTTCCATATAAAAGTATAGTAAGTGTAAAAAAATAGCCAAGATTCTAATAGCACCTTATTTTTGTGTATCTCAGTAGTAGAAAAGTGATAGATACTATATAAATATAATAATGTTACTGAATATTCTATGAAATAGTAAAAGTAATGTAACAAATAAATAATAATAAACATAGGAACAGGGACTTTTTCTACGTTGAAGGAGGTCTGACAGTGACCTTTTTTCAAGAAACACATACAAACTGGAAACAAAAACTTATTTCATTATTAAAAAATTATTTTAAATTAATATAGAAATGCACAGAAATGTCTCACCAGCATGACCTGTCAGATATCCTCAGACTAGTTATTTATACTCTATATCAGTAATAGGTAGTTTCAAAGTTCATGCAGAAAACCTGGCTGATGCTTTCAGGATCAACTTCAGTCTTTGTAAACTGAAACTAGATGGGAGTGGTATGCACACATGATAAGCAATATTTCTGACGACTACCTCTCAGTGTATGATAATGGCTGGTCTGGACAATAAGGTTGTCAGGTCCCATGAATCACAATAGTGAGATTAATGGAAATATCTCCAGAGAAATTATTGTCTGTTTATTGACTGCAATGACTATAATGAAGACTACACAGTGTTAGAAGAAAGCGCTTAGTGCAAGTGGCTGTACATTCATGACAATGAAATGCAAAAGTGATGATGAAGACGAAGCTCTTAATCATCTTCCATAAGCAAGCAACATTGAAAAGCAAACGGTAAGAAGCCAACTCTTTCAAGTCTGCAGGAAAATGTGCGCAGAAAGTCAAACTTAGACGAGGTGTTCCCAGTGTTGCAAATGAAATCTTGTCTATGATGATGAGTCGGTCCAAGTTTACTGTTCAGTGTTTCCTATACTAGAGTAGGGCTTACAGATGATAAAGGATTTTGTATCCAGTCGTCCTCCTAAATGCATGTATACACCACCCCTATGAAACTGTTGACCACCACCTTTTTGAATGCCCAGCGCTGGATGACATCAGGAAAATGTTTCTCCCTCCAGAGCCAGATAAATGGAACACATTATATGGAACAAAACAACAGCTCCTGCTGGAAATTCATTCGGACTACATCCTGTAAACCATGACACAACGCATTCCGTTCTCCGGACTACATCCTGCTAATCTGCAGGAGTTTGAGAACGAACGTAGAAGAAGAAGAGATCAGAACACGCAGACCAGGCCCCAGGTCAAACCACCAGTCCCTAATAGGACAACCCAGACCATTAGGCCACAATATACGCCCTGATGTAACCACAGGAAAACCTTTTCAAGGTCTTCCTCTAGGAGGACAAACCAGCCAACAAACAAACAAGACGCGCATAAAGCGGCCGAGTCATCTGTTCGGGGACACATTGAGATCATTTCAGCATGCAGTAGTGTGTTCACATGAAACGTTAAAGCTGATGTAGCTACATCGTGTGCGCTTTAATGTGTTGTTGATATTAAAATAAATTAGTTCATCACATAAACTACAAAATTATTCTATAGAATCACACTTTATTATCCAACAAACACGTTCATTTGACACTCAGCTAGTATGTTCTAGAAAACGTGATTGATAATATCTAACGATTATGATATTAACACAAACTTTGAAAACACCGTTGCCTACGCGACACAGGAAAAAAAGTCAGAGCGATATTGGTGTGACGTAGAACTTAGTCCTTAGAACATAGAACCAATCATATATCACCAAAAAGAAATCAACGATAAAGTCCTAAAGAAAGCCTTACTTACCTTCACGAGATTAGTACCATCTATTGAACAGACAAGAACATGTCATCATATTTCGACTCAGAACTGGACACGATAGACTAAACAGCCATATGTACACATTTTATTTGGCACATAGACCCTAGCAAAGTGTGATGTGGGCAAGCCAACCAAACTGCATATCAAATCCTTCAGGAATGTGCAAACTATAGACATTATTAGCCAACGAAAGAAGAAGAAATTTAATACGAAGTTACGGTCCTGAAAGTAACTAAAGGTCTTTTCTCAACTCCATAATTCAATCCATACAGTCGGTTTTCTTTATTTCCTCTGCCTTGCCATAAAAAATGTATAGATAATGATACGCGTCTCCTACAGAGCAATGATGTATGCCCTATATGCGATCGTGGTTCAGTTCGTCATCACAAATATCCGCTTTTCTTCACGTCCTCAATGTACAGCATTGTGTCTTAACTATGATCACACTTTGAGGCAGACAATCTCTGGCGAATCAGTTAATTATTGGCTAGGGGCTGCCCAACTTAGATTATTAACGATACATAGCCAGTAGGTTAAGGTGGTTGGGGGGAGAGTGTTGATGAATTTAAACCTCACTATAATAATATTAGGATTAACAAGCATAAACGACATATAATAGGCCTACCAGGAAGCAAGATGAAAGAGTATAATATACCTTCCGCTCTTGTACACTCCCTCCCTTTTTTCCACTCTCTCCCCAATTCCTATAAAAGAAGAGCTCTAGCTTTTCTAGGAACACCCCCCCCCCCTCCACACACACTAATTTTCATTTATAATCGCCGTATCTACAACCCCGAGTGATACCGAACCCATAGCGTTCTTTTCAACATCAATAAATATAGCTTATAATCTACCATCTCTCGGTTCTATTCAGATGCCGGTTAAGGCTAGGGATTTCATGTGTGCTGCCGATCCCGAACGGAGAGTGAAGAATTGTAACATGTAAGAGGCGACTACGGAAGTTTGGGGTGGAGTTGGCAGTTCCATCACACATAGTCAAAGTGACCCAGAAGTAATTCTGAGGTTGGATATCAAGCCAAAATAGGTGTCGCAATTTTGTTCGGAATAAGCCTACATTCTATTAATCTGCGGGAGTTTGAGAACGTAGGGAAAAGGCCAAGGATAAAGTTAATTCTTTCTACAACACAATATACCAGTTGAAATATTATTCATTCAGCATAAACGTATCTTGCCTGTCTTGTTAACTCTCAAGGAAAATCACACCAACACATTTAGAACAAGGCAGGCTGTAGGGCAGGGCTATTCAATTGGCGGCCCGCGGGCCACATCCGGCCCGTAGAGGCATAGTAAGTGACCCGCGGATCATTGCTAAAACAGTGAAATAAAGTTATAAAAAAAAGGCTCGGATTTGGACCTATGGCCCGTGATGATCGCCATTTTCTACATTTTGGCCCCCGAGTAAATATAATTGAATAGCCCTGCTGTAGGGGTTTCAGAATCAAAGGGGATCTTTGCTAGGAAATCTATCAATACTTCCCACACATTCTTGCAACTAGCCAATGCTACGATTTGTCTATCCCGCTACACCTTTTAGTTTTAGATTAGTTATCTTCTCCCTTGAATGTCTTAGGACTGTGCTTTTAAAAATACCATTCATGGTGAGGTACCCTTCTTTCAACCATAGACGTTATATTTACTTTAGTTATACCAGAGTTTTTTAACTTACAAAATAACGAAGTTTACGGTTCGACGAATCACAAAATCCGAAGTATTTTTATTATGATTAGATGGGATAAAATTTGTTTTTTCGTTATGCAAAATGTACCTTTTAAGAACTACCCATAAATTACGTAATGTTCTTGTCAATTTTTAACCCTGCCAATAACTGTCATAACAATAGGTAGTCATCCTGCGTATTTATGTCAAAATACAATCTTAACCCCTCCCTCCCCCCCCCCCCCCCAAAGAAAAGAATTTGATAAAATTGCAAGAAATGTACGCAAATATTGCATGATTTTTTCCCCCAGATTTTTCGAAAAATGTTTCTAAAATTCAAACAATGTAATTGGTGTATAACGGCAGCATTTTTGGCGTCAACTTAGGCCTATGTCAATTTCCTCATCCTTGTCAACAACTGTCAAGATTTTCCAGACTCATCGCAACCTAGGTTAATTATTGACGTAATCTATGGACAGTCGGTTACGGTGCATTACGCTATCGGGACTTTCAACCATACAAAAATAATGGAGCCTACAAGAAGTATTGGTATAATATAATATTGAGGGATAAAGCGTAGGCCTATATTCTTCTCTCACTTGGATTCCTCTGTCCAAAGTCGTTGGAACAATTGAGTTCTCGCAAACCCCACCCAACTTTCTGCGGCGCAGTGTTACCGGCTACTGTTACACGTTAGCTCAGTCATATCTGACAAGACATGACAGCAACCGGAACAAATATCATAAATCATAAAATAATCATAAATGTCAACAAGTGAAAATACAAATCCAATCAATTTGCATCACTGGTTGCCGCCCTTTTCTGCAAGGGTACGTGTACAGTGATGCCACAACTGAGTTATTTCTACTGTTTCTTGGTGGTTTTCTGGGAAAGGGGGGGGGGCTGGCGTCTGGAGTATTGGCATTATTTCAGTATTTATTTTAGTATTGGCAATTGGTCATTTTGGTATGTAGGGGTATAATTCCCTAGTTTTGACGAGACATGTGATCATTTTGGTATGTATGGGTATAATTCCCTAGTTTTGACGAGACATGTGATCATTTTTATTGCGAAAACTCGTTGCATGAAGGATTTTACGATTCCTAGTTCTAAAAGTCATGTTCTGAATTCCTATCTACGGGTTTTCTATCGATATAGTCATCTAAGGCTATCATATGCTTTATAATGATAGTTAATAAAGTGGAATCCCATTATAACAACTTGGTTCAGACCAATGAAATATGTATGTAATAACAGAACTTCGCCATATACAGTAAAAACAATATAGAATAAAAATAATTGGGGTTTCTAACAGTGTTGTTATATAGGAAAATGAGTTAATAAAAGAATGCGCTATTGGGGGATTCCACTGTAATAGGGCCTATTATTCTAAATTTAATTAAATAACTGTAGCCGCCAGACACTCCACAGAGTAAAATTCGAAGCCATGGCGTCGGAAAGTTTTTTGTGAGGAATGGCTAAAATACAGTGAACCGATTATTGAATATATCTGCAGTAATTAACATTGGTACACTCTCAGCAGCTGGCGAAGGGTACGTATATTGATGGTTCCCGTGGCACGTTGATTGTATATTTTCCCAGACCTACCCGTCAATTGTTCCCCTCTACTATATCCTCGAGCAATTCCAAACTGCATTGAAACGTAACAAACCTGTGTTCTACGTAAGCACTATTGTCAATCTCTTAATAACGGTTTCTTCTACCATGGTGTCCTCGTCCAAAAGACGCATATGTCTATATAGGGATTTTACACTGTCCATCTTATCCATTGGTATCTGTCATGATTTTGTGCTTTTGACGTCGGTCTGTCAACTCTCTCATTATCCTTAACTAAGTGTGACCAAGACGAAATTTCCAAGTAACTTCTTGCAGGTGAAACTCCAATATACTACATACACTCATGATGCTTCTACATCGGACATGTCATACACTCAGACAATAACAGAATACACCACCAATCTCTTGCATGGATATCAACAGGCAGAAGAGCCAGGGGTAGACCAAAGGAAACACTAATATAAGAAAAACAATATTTAGAGAAATTAAAACAACCAGTATTCTTACTATTCAAGAACTGCACAGAATAGCGTTAAACAGACAGAATTTGAGAGATATGACATCTGCCCTATGCACTAACTTCAGCGCTAAAGGATAAATAACTCATGATGCAGCCATCCATTCTGAATATTGCGAATCACAGAGTGAAAGTCTGACACAATAACGGCCCTGATTGTCAGTTTCTGAGATTTATTTCAGGACGGTAGCCGCCTCGATATCCATTCTCATACTGGAGGTTGTTATACGCTACACACTTTTAAGCAGTGGTATTTTCTCTTAGAATTGCAGAGGAGAAGTCCTATCCCGATCTTGAACTAATTCCCGCAAAACCATCTGTGCATCATTCACTTCCGTGTTGTCCGTTATCATGTGTTTTATTTCTAGGTCAGTTTTTCCACTGCACCAATCCCAGTGTGATTATAATTTTTGGATAATTTGATAGATTTTCACCAGCTTATATCCATTCATCACCCCTGTATAAAAACAAGCCGCCCCACTGAATTGTCGCATTGAGACATTAGGTATGAGTTTTACGGTAAATAACGAAAATTATGTAGTAGGAACAATAAAACCCATGTTTTTGTGCATGATAAAATTAATTCATTAGCTGTGAAACAAGAACCACTTTTGATAATAGTGAAACTTCGTAAACTCCGACAGTACGGTCACATGATGAGACATTCCTCAATAATAAAAGATGTTTTTGAAGATACGGTGGAGGGTGTAAGAAGACGAGGTGGCAGAAGAAGACATTGCTGGATAATATTAAAGAATGGACAGAGTGTAAAGTTTCCAAACTCATCAGGATGGTAGATATATACATGCGTGGAGATATTTCTGCACCAAATGTCTCATTAGGACACCCCTACGACGCTTACGGGTTATGTGTTTATATCAAGAGGAAAAATGCAGCAGCGGAGAGCAGCTAGAAAGTCACAGATAGACCAAGATCCATCTACTGTCGTCATTCCATGTCCGAACTGTCCAAGGACATTTACAGCTCGAATAGGGCTCATTAGTCATCTACGAACTCATAATCAAGGACATAACTAAAATTGAATTTTCAAAAGTGGATGTAACAAATGGTCATCATCACTTGTGATGGACGAACAACATGTGTTTTATTATTATTAGTATTATTATTATTATTATTATTATTATTATTATTATTATTATTATCCATTCCTCCTCTTTTAATATTTCTCCAAGATGGATAACTTGGGCGACAATTATCTCCGCGCTTGCTATCCATGACACACCTCGTTGGAGTCTTGAATCTTTAACACCATGTATGTTTCTATTTGAGATTTAGGGCGAGCCCCTTATCACGTCTCTTTGATATAGTATTTCGCCGGTGACGATGAAATTTTTTATGTGTTAGAGACTAACCCCAGCATGTGTACCGTTATCAAGATATAGAGGTATCACGCGTACATTTGAGGGTTATATGAATACCCTCGCCCTGAACGAGTTCCAACCGTTGTACAGTTGACAGTATGAGTGGTCCAAGGCAATAATCTATCAGTGACAGAACTAGTTGAAACAGCAGAACACTGAATCTATGTTCTATATCTATATCTGTCATTATTTCTAGCGCTATCAGACCATGTTTACTTTTCTGAATGCTACATGGTATTTGTAGGACAGGATCTGGTCAAACGTTGTTGCCAATTTATTTTTTCATTCTAGTCGAACGCCATTTCATTGAACTTCACACCAAGAAGTATTGTCTTCATTATGTTGTTGTTCAAGAAACAATACATGACGCTGACCGTACTGGGATTAACATGAGAGCCCGAGTCATCACAGTACCATCTATTCTTGTATATTTACTAATGCCAGCAAAACATTCAGTCCTCAACAATTGTTTAAGACGAGGACCTTGGTAGTCTTTTTTGATCAATAGAGAGTGAGAGAGAGAAAGAGAGAGAACTGCCATCTTCCACATAAATAATGACGTAATCTGGCCTAGATATTGTGAAAGAATTTTAAAAAAGTATAGTGCAGGAATTGCACAGTGGTTTTCGGTAACATCAGGAGTTAAACAGGGGTATCTTATTACAATATTATTGTTTATTATATATATGGATAATGCGGCTCCTCCGTCTAAGTCGTCGATAACCATTCAGCTCAAGTGGGATAATGATGAAGATGATGGTGTCTGCGGTGTGTCCGATAGTGCCTAATGAATCATGCGTGCTTGGAATTGTCTATCACACTCTGAACATGTGTGGAACAATAAGCAGCTCTTGCCTTTCTTCTAATACGTTTTGTTATGCAGTTTGGTGTCTGAGGTTCTCTGCAGCTGCTGCACCGCTTTTAAATTTGCGATGCCAGTCTTGTGCAAGATTCCCCATGCATTTGTGTCTATTTTGAAATGAGTTAATTATGTTTTAAGTGTCTTTAAAACTCTTCTTTTGTCCCCCTGCATGTTTGGAGTTCTCCATATAATGACCTCTTTGGTAGACGATGATAGTTCATGCCAACTACGTGTCCTGCTCAGCGTGTCTATGCCTTCATCAACATTGTATGCTTACAGACTTAAATTTCATCAGTACTTCACTTCCCAGCGTGTCTACACATTCATCAACAGTGCATGTATGCTTACAGACTTAGATTACATGGATAATATTACCACAGAAGTAAACACACCACGAGACGCTTACGATCCAAATGATCGAACTGAACTACTCTTTGCTGACGAACAGTTCAAGTGAAGAACTTTAATTCTTAAGGCTGCGGGAATTGAACCATGTCCGTTCTAGTGGCATCGAATAGCCTGGTAACACAAATAAACAGGTTTTTCGTATGTGACCAACCACACACCCCCCCCCCCCCAAAAAAAAAACAACATCTGATCTCGTCAAGATATTCGACCTGTGTACTCAAGTTACGGAGAACGGACCAATCGAGATAAAGACTATTACAACAATAACTAGCATCCCGTACAAGTATTGAAGTATCATTTGAACATAGAACATCCGTAATTGTACTACAATGACCTATAGGCCTAATTGTAAACATAAAGTGAAGAGCTGCAACAGAAAAACAGAAGTAATGTCTATAGACAGAAAACACAATAAAGTCAACATAAAGATAAACGACAAACTACTGAAAGAAGTGCAGGAATTTAAATATCTTAGAAGTATTTTTACAGACGACGGAAGAATGGACAGAGAGTTCGAGACAAGAATTCAAAAAGCCAACTATGGGAATTGTGAATTTATACCAATCTCGAACACGTCTATCCCGATGGAGGCTAAAAAACAAATCATACATTCAATCTTTATATCAACATTGTTTTATAAATGTCAGGCATGGACACTAGCTACATAATAAGAGAGAAAGCTTACCCTCATTAGTGTCGAATGAGGCGTCTAAGAAAAGCAGCAAACAGAACAAGAAGAGATCATGTGAGGAATGGAGAGATTACACGATTTGTTGGATCAACATCTGTGGTCAAATTTATTGACAAACAGAGGATGTAATGGTTCGGGCACTTAATGAGAATGAACCAATATTGAATATTGACCTGCAGCAAGCACATACAACATGAGAGCCGGAAAACAAGAGGTAGAGGAGGACCAAGAAGAAGGTGGATTGAAGGAGCTACCAACATTCTGACACAATATTACCTCAATATTATTGCATATCAACTGACCTAAAGTGCCATAGTCGGAAAACCGATGGTCATTCAAACATAAAATGCCTTACAGTAAAAGGAGAGAAAAGACGATAGATAGATCATCATATCGTCAAGATTTTGATGGATGACGATCCTCTTACAATGTTGCCGAGACTGCAAGAAATAAAAGATACTAATATTTGTTACTGCATGTTTTCCTATCTCGAAGTACGACGATGCTTAATATAAGCAGTGGGAACTATGTCGTAACAGTCACTACGACGTGTACTTGATTGATTTTGTTAATTGTACTTCCAAAAGATAAAATGATGTTCCAATTAATGGGTTGAACCCAAGACCTCATAAACCTCATGGTTAGAATACCGGAGTTCTAGCCATTCTAATTCAAATAGGTTAATATTCAAAATAAATTTGATAATTTTGGTACTCCTCGTGTGATTACTTATACAAGTAAATTTAAGAAGGAAGCCAGAGAATAAATTAACAATTCTTGAGACTAACGGGAATTTAACGAGTCCGCTCAGCGGCATCAAATCACATAGCAACTCTTGTTAGTCAATTACGGAAAAAACCCGTGTACAGGAGTTTCTGGGCTATTTGGTGTCGTTGAACGGACTGGTTCAATTCCCGTTAGTCTCAAGTGGTGATTCAATTGATTCAGAAAAGTGATTCAGAAAAGTGCCCAATTTCGTATTTTGGGTAGAAGGTGGATTTTCTAAGGTTAGCTTATTTGACACACATGTCTTTCTGTGAATTGCATGGATGTGACTTATTCCCAACCTCTTTTTTTTCTGATGTAATATTCCTTATTTCAGAATAAAGTTTTGGGTATTGGGTACTATTTTAAACCGTTTTGTCTAGAATGTTGAAATTCTTCTTCTTCTTCTTTCGTTCGCTAATAATGTCTATATCTGCAGTGTTGTTTCTTGTATAAATTGGACAGTGTTTTCCATTTCTTGTGTTGTACCATATAGTTTAACATTCATTGGTGTATCAGAAGGCCAGTATGTGCATCTTAATGTGTCATAGTTTGCACATTCTTGAAGGATATGTTCTGAAGTCTGGTTGACTTGTCCACAATTACACTTTGCTGTTGTGCCAATTTTAAATTTTGTATACATATGGCTGTTTAGTCTATTGTGTCCAGTTCTCAGTCGAAATATGATGACCTGTTCTTGTCTGCTAAGTAGGTGGTAGTCATCCCGTGGAGGTAAGTTAGGCTTTCGTTGTGCCTTTATCATGGATTTCTTTTGGTGATAGCTGATTGGTACATTCGGTTGCTGCATGTTAGCACCTTCCTTGGCGAGTTGATCAGCTCTCTCATTTCCTGCTATTCCACAGTGTGATGGAATCCATTGCAGTATAACTCTACACCTATTTTGTACTATGGACAATACCTCTTTTAACTCTGGAAGTTTATTGGATTGTAATGCCTCTAGTACTGACCTTGCATCTGTAAGTATTACAATAGGGTGTGAGGTCCTGTCCAATGTTAACAGTTTCTCTGCAGCTGTATAAATAGCTTTGACTTCAGAGTCATAGTTGTTGCAGTAATTCCCTGTTGGTATACAAGTGGTATCAGTGGTGTCATCTGGGTATTCTACATATACACCACTTCCTCCATTTTTTACTGCATTCTGTGTTGATCCATCTGTATATACTCTGGTCCATAGATCACTTGGGTAAACATCATCAAGGAAACTGAGAGCTGCTACTCTTTTCTGCAGATTATTCTGATGTTCATCCCCATGCACACCTGCTACTGTTGTTTGGATGGTCACTGGTAGGCATGTCCGTTTTTCCCATGGGGTGTGTTCTGGTTGAGATGTCAGTGGTATTGTTACCTCTGGTAGATCCGATACCTGTCTACGTAGACGCTTGGCTTGGTGTATGAAGCTGCTTCTTTTAAGCAGTCCTTGTGATAGATTCTGGAATCTTTCCTTCATTGGGTGACTATGGTGGGAAAGAAACTTTTCTCCATGAATTATAATTTTAGTATCTCTACGCTCTTTCAATGACTGCATCCCTTCGATATTCTGCATTTCTATGATTGGTGTGGATCTCATTGCGCCTGTAATGATTCTAAGTGCTTGGTTCTGTACTCTATCTAGGTTTTGTAGTGTAGTGTTTGATGATGAACTCCATGCTGTAGAACCATATTCCAAGTGTGGTCGAATGGCTTGTTGGTATACATTTTTTAGAATTCTTTCATTAGCTCCCCAAGTTGTCCCACTCAGTTTTCTTAGTATAGCTATCTTCCTTCTAGCCTTTGTTTCTGCTTTGCTGATATGATGTTTCCATGTCATTTTGGCATCACATGTTACACCAAGATATGTGGGTTGGTCATCTACCTTTAAGATAGTTTTATTTACATAGATGTTTCCTGCTCTTTGTTTTGGAGAAAGTGTAAAAAGGGTTGTTGCTGACTTCTCTATATTGATACTTACACACCATTTGTCAGCCCAATTAGTCAAAATGTCCATGGCTCTCTGAAGCATTTTTGTGGTAACCATGGCGCTCTCATGTGTGCATCATAGAACCAAGTCATCTGCATATAGTGCTGCCCTAGTTCCACAGGGTATTTCTTCAATTAGATCATTGATAAATATGAGAAAAAGAGTGGGTGATAGAACTCCTCCTTGAGGCACTCCATGGCGTAGTAATACTTTCCTACTTTTTTTGCCATTTACTTGTACTCTGGCTCTTCTATTGTGAAGAAAGGCTTTCGTCCATCTGTACATATTTGCACATATCTTGTAGTTTCTCATTTTTTGAAGCAATCCTTCTTTCCATACTTTATTAAAGGCCTTCTGTAAATCAATCCATGCCACTAAAACTGATTTTTTGTCTTGGAAAGCATGAATGTTGAAATAACAAGTCCATTTGGATACAGCCGGAGTAGAAATCGGGTTTAAAGATATAAAATTGACCAATGTCCAAAATGTAAAAAAAAATAAAAATACAAAATGTCGTCTATTTTCAAACAAAACCGGGTATCTAATTTCTCACTGGAATCGGTTCTTTGGGAGCAACGGGCAAGATTACACCGGGGATGGACTTGGCCAACAAGCCTATTTAATGTATGCACAGAGAATATCTTTAAAAATATAGAAGAAATTCCAGGACTCAAGATCAATGCGAAAATAATAAACAAACTTAGATATGCAGATGCCACTGTTCTTTTAGCAGAAAGTGAACATGAACTACAAAGACTAATAGATCAAGTCAATAAATCAAGTGATGAGTATGGACTGGATATAAATATCCAAAAAACAAACAAACAAAAAACCATGATAATCAACAAAGACACAGAAGAATAATAGCTAAACATAAACAAACATAGAGAGAAACTACAACAAGTAAAGCATTATCAATATCTTGGACACAGTCACAAATGATGGCAGATGTGAAACAGAAGTTTAAAGGAGAATAGGAATGGCTAAAAGTACCTTCAATGACATGAGGAAAATATTAACATCTAAACAAATTACAAACAAGTTAAAAATGAGAATTATAAAATGCTACATCTATTCTATATTAATGTATGGCCCAGAAACATGGACACTAAATAAACAATTAGAAGACAGAATTGATGCCTTTGAGATGTGGGTATATAGGAGAATAGGGAGAACATCATGGAAAGAGAAGAAAACAAATAAAGAGGTGCTAAAAACACTTAATATGAGGAAAGAACTACTAAGAGAAATAAAGATCAGGTAAATAAAATATTTTGGACACATTAAAAGACTTGACACAAAAAAACATGACACCTTATTGTAGACCTTACGTGAGGGTAAAGTCAAAGGGAAGCGAGCAAGAAGTAGGTAGAGATAGGCCTACAAGTGGGAGAGTAACAGCACACAATGGACAGGTTACAGTCTAGCAGAGTGCACCACCAAGACAAGAGTCAGCGGATGTTGGAGATCCGTTGCAGCAAACCTTCGTTTCATAGACGGCACTTGATGACGATGATGGAATAGATATATGTTTCAAGTGGTGTAAGTGCGCATATATTTAAGATATAAAAAAAAAGAAGCCGGGGTTTTCTCTAATATAATCTGGGGTTACATCTAAAAATACAGTGGTAACAGATGTCTGTAAAAGTGTGGCCTTTTTACTTCCGCTGTCACAATTTTGTTGGCATTTCCAACCCTCAGTTCACTTTCCTGTTTTATTTCTAATGTATTGTATCTGCGGATCAAACTCAAATATCACACGGATACAAGATCAATGGTGTGCTTATTATTTCAATTTAGTTAATTCATAAATCAAGTTGTATTCGACTCTGCTGTGTTGTGTATACGCTGCTGTTGCAATATTATTTATTCGAGCTTTCGTATATAATATTATTATATAAGTCGACCGGCGACCGGCAATTATCATCATGTGATGTGATGTTTATAAAAAATTTTACTCGGCATCATAAATAATAGCAAGTCTAGTAGTTAGTATAGACTGTAGGTAGGCTAATAAATAATCCAAACATAACCATAAGTTGTGCCATAAGAAGCTAATTATGTAAATGAAATGCATAGACCTACTGTATATTTATTGATTATTGTATTTAATTGCATGATGACATGCAGTTATTATCTCATATTAGTAAGTAATAGAATTAATTAATTACTTAAGTTACTACTGTTGCCAAACTTTGGTGGTAATTGAATATTAATTAGTTCTACAATATGTATCAGAAAATTCCAGTAATGTGACAACATATGTCTTGCTAACAGAAAAATGTATAGTTTGAGTGTTGTTTATTGACAATAATTAAGATAAGTCAGAAATTATTAAAATAATAACAGACAAATCAACGTTTCGACCAATGGCCTTTTTCACAAACATATTCACAACAAAAAGGATGTGTAAGAATGGCACTATTGATCTTCACATGGTAGAGCTAAATATAGATATAACCTGGAAGAGTTAAGCCCATTAGGTCAGAGGTGAAACAACACAAACAAAAAGACACCCAAATATTGATGAAATAAGAGTAACAGAAAGGATGAAACAAAAGGACATGACTATCATCAACATGACTAACGGGCATTATTCTCATAGTGTTAAATTGTGCCAAATTAATATATATAAAGGTTCTCAAATGCATGATTGGTCCAGTCATGTAATAAGCACGACTTAAATATGTGGGCACCCTGATGGCCTGTATTATTGAAGTGGTCAGTAAAAGAAGCACCTGTCTAGTTTTTGATGCTGCATATTTGTACACAGAATTGCTTTGCTAGCTGATGGGGCTGAAGTAAAGTATAGTTCTCCACTGTGACCTTTGTTCTAGTTTCGAGGTGTTACTTGACCTTTGTTGTGTGATTTGGCAAGCTTACGGGTAAGTAAGTAAGGTTAGGATTATAAATAATATTTCTAATGTGTGCGCGCACCTGTAGCGGGCAGAAATACTGATTGCTCACCACAAATAATAGGAAATTGTAAAAAATGTGTAAATTGGAAAACAAACAGATTATGCATAAGTTCGTCTGTCTAGATTTGAACTCAAGTGATTGTCGGATGCAGCCATTATTTTGATTGGTGTTACACGGGACTCGATGACGTTGTATAGTTAAAATTGTCAATAGTGTGCTATTTATAGCACAGTGGAGAACTATTCTTTACTCTCACTGCTGATGGTACCAAAATGATTAGAAATGTCAGGACTGAGATGAATCCGGACAAATATATCCCCAAGGTTTTTGTCATTCATGTCTGTAAGCAGACAGGGGGTGGGGGGTTTTGCAGGACACATTACATGTCTTATGATTCACCTAAAGAAGAGGAAAGTGTTGGAAGAGGACATCATAGACAGCTGTGGGGTGGAAGGTCTGCCATTGGCTATACCCTGACAGGGTCCTCAGATCTGCCCTGATTCGAGTGTACTGCCTCTACCGCCAGGCAACCCTTTAGAACACCCTGTGATCATTCTCCATGGGCTCAGTCAAATTTGTCCTCACTTTCCACTCTATTAAAAGTCTATTTTGTAGTCACGAGTTAAGTTTATATTTGCCTAAATGTTCAATGTAAATTATTTTGATTCCAATTTAATAAAATAAAAATTCATAACTTTCTTAAGGATGAATGTACATGTTGAGGCAAAGGCTATCCAGCTATAGTATTTTTAATGATGTAATGCTATGTAGAACATGTTATCCAAGTACCTAGTATTGATTAAGGCTTTGGTTAAATTAAGAAAGTGAAATGCTTAGCTAATTAGATAATGTAATTGGCTGTCCAACCCCTGTTTTTATTCTTATTTCCCATTAGTGCCTACCTTCGTATTTTGTGGTTAATTGATCTAATTATTATATCAATAAATAATCAATAATTAATTGAAATATTCATTCGTTAGGGTCAGGGGTTTAGTTTAGATATGTTTTACAAACCTTACTCTTAATATAACTATATTTAAATTAATAAATGATAAACATAGACTGATAAACATAGGCAAGGGAAATAAGTACACATGCAGGCACTAATTGGCACAACAGGGGTTGGACTGTGTTCATAGTACCTTTAATTATTAACAGAGGCCTTCTATTTAATTAGGTCTTCATTGAAATTTGCTGAAAATTAACCAAAACCTGGCTAGCCTAATTGTTTTGTTGCACTTTTGTCAGTGTGAATATATCTTGTGCAAAACTCATACAATAATCTATCTGTCAATGTTCCTTAATGCACTGACGACAGTGTATAGGCAGAAACCAGTACTCTCTAATTTGAGCTATTGTATGTTGTTGGGACCCATTTTCATACACTCTGATGGTTGTTCTGCGAAGAGTTTCTCTTAATCTTTCTTTATTTTACTATCTGGTACCCATTTCATATTCTTCTGCGTTGGTTCTCAAACTCCTGCAGATTAACAGGATATCATCCAGAGAATGGAATGTGTTGTGTCATGATTTACAACTTTGCTGCAATATCTGTGCCTTTTGTCCTGACCCGTCTGACTTCAGCATCGCTTATGGTTCACTTTGACCCTATATGTGATTCGACAGTCAACTCCAGCCCATAAGTCACTACTTACGATATGCAAGTAAGGTAAACATTGTTGCTATTCTTTGCTTCCCTTTTAGACCCCGACAACACGTGTGGTACCCATTTTAATGAATGTTTTGTCGGTCTGTTTTCATTAATTCTAAGTGCATATTTGATATAAAACCATCATTTTCTTCTTATTGTAGTTATTATTTCTGTTTGGTGTCTTTTTTTCGTATGTGCTTGTGTGGCTTGAATTCTTCCCAGCCAATATTTAAGAGATTTCTAAGACATTTATTTTCAAATCGTCTTCTTCTGCGTTCGTTCTCAAACTCCTGCATGTTAGCAGGATGTAGTCCGGAGAACGGAATGCATTGTCATGGTTTACAGTATTGCTGCGATATCTGCGCCTTTCGGCCTGACACATCCGACTTCAGCATGGCTTTACCCTATATGGGATGGGACAGCCAACTCCATCCCATAACCTCCTTAGTCACCGTTTACGACATGGGTGGAAGGTAAACAGTGTTGCTATTCTTTGCTCCCCTTTCGGGCCCGGCAACACACAGGCGTTATTTTCAAATGAATTTAATTTCTTCTGAAATATTTTTTTTTATTTTCAAGCTTGTGCGACCATACAAGGGGTGGTCGAATAATTGTGTACTTTACTCATAAAAAAAAACAGGCGGGATTGCTGTGTATCATTTTAAAGTCACACTATTGGTTGATAATTCTTCTCATTTGTGGTTCGCACGGTGCGGCGCGTGAAATGAGAAATTGGCAGAAAACTAGTTCAGTTGTATATGACAATCAATATAAGGAAACTGTGTTAAACGTAACAACAATTGTACTTACGTAAAACACAGGTTAATATAATTGCTTCACTAAGACACGACGGACTAAAACTAGTGGGTAATGATGTGCACACAAGAAAACATAAAAATTATAACACACAAAACATTCAACCAAAAGGTCTTTATCAAGAAATACACAAAAAATCAAACATGACAAATGAAAATTATTTCGACACACAAACGTTCAGTTGTGTATGAAGCCTTGTCATGGATAAAACGGAGGCTCGTTGTGTAATTACAATTCTACACTTGCAGGATAAATCTACAAGACAAATTCATGATGAGATGTTTGTTGTTTATGAGGATGTTTACCCTTCGTATGATACTGTGAAGTGTTGGAAAAATCACTTTCAAAAAGGATACACCAGTGTTCAAGATGAACCAAGGAGGGACAGGCCATCCATTGCAGATGATGCAAGCAACATTGCAAGAGTGGAGGCCCTAGTCCTCTCAGACAGGCGGATTACCAGCGAGGAAATCATGGCTGAGGTAGGACTAAGTCATAGGACTACGTGATTTTGTGTGAGCAGTTTCACATGTCAAAGGTGTGTGCCAGGTGGGTTCCCCATCTTCTCACACCAGTCCAAAACGAGAGTTGAATCAAAGCATTCACAAAGATGATTAACAGTTGCAATGCTGATGTAGATTTTTTTTCTTTCGTAGATTGATTATTGTGGACGAATAAGATGGGTGTATCTCTATGACCCACAGACTAAAAAACCAGAGGAAACATTCCTGTTCGCCACCACCAAAGAAAACGGTTTCCTAGTCATGCTCACCATCTTTTGGGACTGTTATGGGTAATATTCACAGATTATCTTCCTTGGGGGCCATACTATCAACTCAATGTACTACCAAAGCCTTCTCAAGCAATTGCGAGAAGATATTAAGTGCAAAAGACGTGGGATACAGTTCCAAGGCATTCGTCTGCTTCAGGACTAATGCCCCCGCTCATGCAGCTCAACTCTATTGTCTTTGCCCAGCAATACAGGTGTGAATTCATGCACCATCCACTTTACTCACATGAATTAGCACAGAGTGACTTCTTTCTGTTTCCAAACATGAAGAATCCGCTTCATGGGCATCATGCTACAACAATTCTATGTTCCTTCAGTGCCAAACACAGTGTATAGTGCAGAATCCAGTGCTATCTAGTTTAAGTGATGTGAAGCTACTGTGTGTAGTTCTCGTACATGTTGAGACCCACAGTCATACCCTTTTTGATGGTTGTTCTGCGAAGTCTCTCTTGATCTTTCTCTTGCCATTTGGTACTTATTTTAAAGCTTCCAGTAGCAGTGTGCTAGCATTCATTCTAAGTACATGTCTAATGAAATGTCCATCGTTTTTTCTTATGGTTGTAGAGACATATTGCGGTTTGGTGTCTACTCCTACTACAGAAATTGGCAGTCTATTATTAAAGACAAGCATGGCCAGCCCTAACAATTGCGGGGCCCAATGCGAAACGGATTGCGCAGGGCCCAGTCTGGGTAGGGAAGAGGATAATAAAATAAATTCTAATATGAATTTATGGGCCTATGAAGTGCGGGGCCCACATAGTTTGCAATGGCCTAAGACCTTCCCTGAAGACAAGCGGCAAAAAATATACAATAGTCTACTTGTAAAAATAGTCGTATTAATGTTTCACTCTTTAGACGTATAAGTTTTTTATTATTTGCATTATGACTGATTTCTACATTTTCAGAATAAATAAGCCCATCTGAGTTGCAGAGAACTGTCTACTTGAGCTGTTCAAAATGCAGTCCAGGTACGAATGTTTATCATTTTCTTCCCTTAGTATATATTTAGTGATTTTCTAAACTGGCGGTTGTACACCTTGGACATCCTATTGGAGTTCCATCTTTTTCATCAGATAGTAAAGAGTATTTATGTTGATAGTTCTCATAGCCCATTGATTGTATATCTTTCTCGTTACCTCTTAATTATCCTCCTATACCATCTCCCCAAGTAAATCCAAACTCCCTTCAATATCTTCGTAAGTCTCATCCACCATTAGTACAATCAATCAATCAAGTGCCATGCCGAATGGTGTAGGTGATCATGTTTCTCCATGACTCTATGTCTCTTGTGTTGTCAATAAGCTCGGTTGGTGAGCTTCTACCATGCCATAATACAAGTCCATCTAGTAAATTTTCTCTTTGTCGTCCTCTATCTCTTCTCCACTTGGTCTTTCCAGTGGTTATTAAGTGTTCAAGCTGTGTTCTTCTCAGCACATGCCCTAGAAACCATGACTGTCTGCCCCTAATGTTTGATATGATTTATCTTTTTATGTCAGCATCAATGAGAACCTCTGCATTAGTTTTCTTAGCTGTCCATAGTATTTTCATCATTCTTCTCAGAAACCACATTTCTGTAGTCTCTAATTCGCTTTGAATTTTTTTTGTTTACAGTCCATGCTTCACATCCATAAAAAAGAATTGGTTCAAAATAACATCTCAGCACTCAAATTCGAGTCTGCATTGATAGACACTTAATACTGTGCATACTTTTAATGTGTCGAAAACTGCATTACTTTTGATCTAATGTAGCCATGTTTTTGTCAAAGTATAATAACAAAGTAATACAGTGAGTGATTGCATACTTATATATTAGAATATATTCTCTGAAAATTCTATGCATTTGACTTTTGTGAATAGAAATTTATTCAGGTTTTGTATCCTTCCACACAAATGTTGCCACTTGCACCTGTAGGGTGGTCACAGGTGTTTTAGACATATACATGGCATATTTTCTAGTCATGAACACGTCAAATTACTATGTGTCATACAGCATGTGTGTGGTAAAATACCGTAACTAGATATTTCATGTTTTGAAGATTTACTACTCTGTTTTTTTAGATATGTTTTTTAATGTTTTTCTGTTTTTTGATGCTGTTGAAAATAATTCATGTCATTCTGTGGCGGTAAAAGTTGTCACACGATCCACAATTGTTGACATAATTTAAGGACAGCTCCCTAACTCACAATTCTTCTTTGCATGCCACAATATTTCCCATACCAAGAGAAAAAAATTAACTTCTCTTTCCATTAAAAAAAACAACAAGCTTTTAAAATCTAGTGTGAAGATATGAATCCTTTAATTCATTGTCTTGTGTCCATGTGATCACAAGTTTTTTAAATGAAACAGAACAATGTAATTTTTTAAAGCATTCATTCTCTCAAACTTTCGCTGGATTTCTCTTATAAAAGTACAATGAGAATCAGATTACTTGTGGAAATTTTCCCTGTGCTATGATATTGATTTCTAAGAATTAGAGAATCTTCTTGACTCTTGAGAATCATCAAAATATTGATGTTGTCCAAATCATTTTTCTTTTACATTTTCCTCTACACTTTATTTGCATATCTTCGTTGCTTTACTTTTAGTGTGATACTTTCCTACAATTTTTGGTAGCATATCTTAAACAGGATGTAACCATCAACTCAGCATTTCTTGGCTGTAGTGATTTTATTGGAAATATAAATATATTCAGTAGTTTGCCATTACTTTCTGAATGGTCCGAATACACAATTGCCTGTGGCGGAATTCAAACCTGGTACTTTGGCTATCACAGACGGGCTCTGTACCACTCCATCACAGAGCCAGACAAATTTTATTCTTAGAATAATTGAAGAATGCTTTTGCACCTGTATACTGTCTGGCCTGAAAGAGGAGAAAATATTAGCAACACTGTAACTTGCCATGTATTTTGTAGGATACTACGAAGGGAATGGAGTTGGCTGTCACATCCTGTAGAGGTCTAAGTGACCAAGAGAAATCAGGCTGAAAGGAGCAGGTGTTGCAGCCAATCTGTAAACTATTACAAAATGCATTTCATTTTCCAGGCAACATTCTGCTAATCTGCAGCAGTTTAACCCTATGCATGTTAGTTTACAATTATGTAATTTCTCTCCTGCCACCAGAATCATTTTTGAGAAGTTGTGTTATTGTTGGTGGCTGTTTTGAAAATGTGATAACTTTTTTGTTGTTAGAGATATTTAAATAATATTTGTACATATAAATAAAGAATTGAATGCTGCATATATTGTGTAAGTATTTTCTGTGTATGTGATACCAGGCATCTGAGAAAGTGGTAAAGGCGTTCTTCACACACACAAAAAAATTACAAAAAATCATTAAAAATTACTTACCTTTTTAATTAAAAATATTCTAGATTGGCAACGCTGTAAAATACACCTAGTTCTACAGTATTTATGTTGTTTCATTATGAAATGATTATAATTTCAGTGGGGAAAATGAATAAACCTTATAGATTTGTCATAAAATCATTCTATGAAGCTAGATCTAGTCAAAAACTGAACAACTCCAATACAGTTGATGTTTGATCTCTACATAAAGAAATCAATGTGATATTGACTGTATATTCTACTGTGAAAACTAACTAACTCCCAAGAATTCATCATCTGAATCCCAATTCTTTATGATTTTATTAATAATACAAAAAATAAAAGTCTATAAAACCCTCTTCATTTTCATGGCACTGTGCCAATTTGAAGATGTAGTTGATTTCGATATTTCAACGACATGGATCCTTCCATCATCACTAAACTTACAGGAAAAGAAAGTCAAATGGAATAGCTAGCCAGACTTTTCTAATCTGTAACCTAAATATTAAAATTTTGGCTTCTTTTAGTGATTACAGGGTGACTAGCAACGTACATTTGTACTGGACCGAAGCTATCATAGACTTATAAAATGTTGTCGAACCCACTAAGCCGAAGCATACTAAAGGTTAAAAAAAAAATTAGCAAAAAACATTTGCTTGGAGCCTTTTTTCTATGTTAAAAGGAAGTCTGTTATTACTTGCTGAAATTATAAACGTTTCCTGCAAACATGTTTGGAATAATTCAGAAGTGTTTCACATTGAATTCCTACAGCTACCACGACTTGAGTCTGAGCTTTCTTGGATACATGGAACAATTTGTTTCAGAGAATCACACAGCTCTTGGAGTTGGAGGGTTAACCCTTGCTGGTATAGCTGCAGCTTCTTACCTAGCATCTATCAGTACGAGGGCATTAGAACCTGCAGTGGATATTAATAACCAGTCTGTGGTTATCGACGGAAAGGTAAGTAGTGTGCTAGAGGAAACATGTATTGTACAAAGTTTTTATGATTGTTGAATCACAAGTTACTCAGATACTCATACTCTGGAGCACGTGGGTGTGACATGGTGAAAAATCTACACAATTCTGAGTTTTTTTTTCTGGCTTGGTTTCAGTCTCTTTTCGGGTACTTCAGAGTAAACTTGATATGTCCTTCCAATGAACTTAGTTCATCATTATTCCTGTTGTGCTGTTGGAAGTTATCTTAGGCTGGTAGTGTGTCTTGCCATGCATCTTTATTTTGTCACTCAGAAATGAAGTCTATGACTTTCATTTTAGCCTCTCTTATCAGTGTTCTTTTCTGTCTCATTTGGTTAACCTCTTTTTCTTTCCCTGTTGTGTCCTGCTTGAGGGCTTGTTTACGATTCTTTTATGACATCTTATAGGTTTATTTCCCTGACTTTTAGTTTTCATAATAAAAGTCCTCTCCGGATACCCATGATGCTGTAAATAATAATGTAGATATAGTATATAATAACCATGTAGACACAGTATAAAATAACCATGTTTATTGTTAGCATGTTGTATATATAAATATTGTCAATACATTAGACCTATTTTCATATTTTTCATACATTGCCCAGTATTTTCCAAGCCCTTGCATTTTCAGCCTGTCTGGTTGTTTCCTGACACGGACGATTTATATCCTTTTGGTTTGCATGCTTATTCAATATACATTCAACACACCACAAGTGATACCTCCACCTGAGTGTGCAGGAGTTGGGCTTGAGGATTATTATGACTTATGACCACAGCTTCTTCTTCTGCGTTCAGCATCTTTGGTCAAGTTATATTGTCAGGCCTGTCATCAGGGTTAAGTCCACTGTCTTCTCCAGGCCCATAGCTTTTGCCTCAAATCTGTATCCTCTGGCCAGGTCCAATATCTCTGCTCTTTGTATGTTGAGCAGTGCTGATGTGTTCAGGATTCTGGGTTCCGATTCACATGGACATTCATCTGTGTATGAAATTCTCAGTCGGTGAACGTCACCCAACAGTCTGTAGTGGCCTTTTCTAAGGCAAAATAATGTGGTCTGTTGGTAACTTTTGACAACTGATTACTTGCAAGGGGATTCACATAGTGCTTGTGTGGCCTTAATTAGATGAATAATTATAAACCAGGAGTTTGTGACCTATTCTGGTTCAAATGCTGAGTTGTTCAAACATGGCTAGCTATTTTTTTTCTCTCAGTGAACTTATAAATTTTATTTCGCTGAGTATATTCACATATCTGAAAGAGAATGTGTAACATTGTATATATTCTTCTTCTCTGTCAATACCACATTTTCCCCGTTAGGGGGTTGCAGGGAGGTTTTAAGTTACGTGTATGATAAGGCTGCATGCCCTTATTGTCGCCATGTCATGTGTAGGGTGAGTTTTTGTAATTTACACCCCTGCAGAAAAAACCATAGTCCTTACTTGGGATTGAACTTGTGACCTTGCAGGGGTGTGACCAAAGCTTTAAACTCTGCACCATGTCCTCCGCCATCTTTTCTGTTTTCTATAAAAGAGCACTTCAGATTAAAAGACTTGCTGATCAGAGACAAAGATTTTCCCATCTCACATTCTTATCATGAAATATGCTGGAAATGCAGTTTCCCAAAGACTCAGTTGGTTCTGAACACATACATTCAACTTGCATGATCATAGATTTGATAAAATACTTTCCTCTTCATGGTTGTTAAGCAATGTTATGTTCAATTTCTGGATGAGGATTTAAAAAAAATATAAAATTATTGGTTTCTTGTGTATGTACCGGTAGTTTGTGATATATTTTTCTGAAACTCCTGCCAGTGATGAAGATTGGTCCAGAAAAAAGAAATCGTAATGATATAAAGATTGGCTGCAATCATGTAGAACACATTGTTTTGTTTCATGATTTCCAATTTGGCTGTGATATCTGCATCTTTCATCTTGATACTTCCTTCATCATTCATTCTCAAAGTCCTGCAGATTAGCAGGACATAGTCCAGAGAATGTAATCTGTTGTGTCATGATATATACCTTAGTTGAGTTTGAGAAATAATGAAAGAAATACTAGGTCAAACCCACTGACTCCTGGAGACAACACTGATAGCAAAGCATTCTCTGATCATTCAATGAAAGCAATGTTGTATGGACCTCTACATGAGTTATAGAAGACAATGAAAAAATAATTTTGCAGATATAAGCATATTTAAAGTAAAAAAAACAGAGAAGAAAAATATGTCAGAGTGGCTTGATCATGTAGCATGCACACACTCATACAATCACATATTTGTGTTCAAACCATCTTGACATAGATAATTTATTCTAATTACCATAATGATTTTGTTGTTCCAGTTTTATCTCACATACCTGTTTTCTTATTCTTTACATCTTCTTTTGTAATCTTTAACATGCCCTGAACAATTATTCCTTTCTGAGGCTAGCAGACATCTTAAATCACATAAATGTTTGTCAATAGCTGCTTTATTCAGCTTGATGTGTTAGATTTGTCTACACTGTTCTGCACCACTGATTTTGTATGTACTTTCACACGAATATAAAAGAAAAGCCTGTACAGTGCCCCTTCCCTCCCCCACTGAAATTCTTCAATAGCTGGTTGTGTTATAACTTGATTTTCATTGCAATAACTTTATTTATATTTATACACTTGATTTATATTTTTTATTCCTGTCCTAATTTTATAACAATATTTTTGTATAAAAAATGTAAACTTATTTTAATTCAAGGCAGAAAGAAATGCTGCAATTCACTTAACTAAAATGTCATTTCCAATGGTAGGAAAATAGGACCAAAAAAAGAAACCAATTTTGAAATTGTTCTCAAGGCCGACCTGGAGTAATTTGTAAATTTGACAGCTTGTTTATCCAGGTCTAAAATAATGGTGTCAGTGGGTGACATTAACCAAGTGGATGAATCAACTGCCACATTTTTTTTGTTGACATGGTAAATTATGTTAGACTTTAACCAAGTGCTCTAGAACTAAATAGTTCTCTTTCAAAAACTATTTCTGATTTTGTCTTGCAATTACCGGTATATATTTTAAGCTTTCTCATGCTGCTGGTCACAAATGTTTTCAGTGTAGGTTGTGTTGTCTTTGTTATCATCCATATCTCTGAGGCATACAGCAGAATGTTCTTACGTTTGTATTGAATAACCTTGGAAGGTTGAAAAGGCATAGAGGATTGACTTCATTGAACTCGAATTACCCCAAATTTACTCAGTGCCTCTCAGCAACGAGACACTCTGCCTGCCAAGAGGATCACTCACAGAATGTACACTGTAGCTTCAGACAATAATCTCCATTTATCTCTGAAATAAACCACTTTGTAAACAAGAGAACACCATAGGGATTTGAATTCATAACCTCTTGAACTTTGTGTCTGACATAATCACACCAGAGAGGTTCCCATTAGCATCCTTAGAACATAAGTGGCGCCTAAAAATATGATGACATGAAAATCAATGTCCTATACAGGATATACTTATTATTGTTAAAGTGTGTGTAGATAGTTAAGATTCTAACAGTAATACAATGTCAATCTTCATACCGATGTTGTACACAAGTGCTAGACTTGGACATTAATCAAAGAACACCATAGAAAACTTACTACTTGTGAAATGAGATGTTTAAGAAAACTAGCAGCAAAGCAAGAAAACATGTAATAGAAGAAGAGATTACAAGAACTGCTGGAACAATAATAATACCCATAACCTGTCATGGTCGTAGGGATGTCACATTGAGACATTGATGCAGAAAGATCTCTGCATCTCTACCTCTGCCATCAAGATGAATTTGGAAACTTCACATTCTGTCCAGTTCTTATATTATCCAGCCATGTCTTCTTCTGGCCACCTCTTCTTCTTCCACACTCCACCGTACCTTGGTGAATATCTCTTGTCATTGAGGAATGTCTGCTTACGTGCCTATATAGCTGGAGTTTTCGAAGTTTCACGATTGTTAATAGTGGTTCTTGTAGATCCGCTTCTACAGTAATTCTATCATGCACAAACACATTGGTCTTATGTTCTCGGTAACAATGTCCATTGCCAAAAGTATTGAAAAAACAGAGACTTAATGAGAATGAATCCAAACCGGCCGCCAGCAAGAGTATACATCATGAGAATAGAATCCCCAAGAGATAGGGAAAGATGGATTGTAAGAGTCACTGGCACCCTAAATTGAGATAACATCACTCCATTCAAGCTATCAAATGTGCCATACATCGAAAATCGAACATTGTGTAAGCCTGCAGCACCTTAGAGTGAAAGCAAAGATGGACAGAAAGAAAACATACAGTAGTAAATGTGTGCTTATGTATGTACACACACGTTTGTATACAAATACACAGTATATAACATTGTATTATTTTGTGTACATCAGCCAGAACACAGAGCATCATTTCTTGCCAAAGGACCAGATTACTTCACATTTGACCGCATGTGGCCTAACCTCAAAACGGTGTATGATGTGCTGAAACAAGGAAAATCGCTATCTAGTGAGTACTTTATGGACGGGGAAGTGGGAAGGGGGCAGTACTGATTCATTTGTGTCCATGATTTCTTCTGTATTTGAGGGGGTCATGTTTTTTATTGTTGTGAGTCATGACAATACAATCACAATCTCTGATTATGTCTTCTTGTGGTGAGACATGACAATACAATCACAGTTTATTTATTAGTTTTGATCCCCAGGAATTGCGAGCAATAAAACCCTTGTTTCCTGTACAATTGGGGGAGGGGGGATATTTTCCTTCACTGTTTGTTATCCTCATGGAATTTAAATATTTGTGTGTTATTATTTTTTTGTGTGAGGATTAGAAACCATCATTGCAATAGGGACATTCCAATAAATTAGCTACTTACCGTACCATCAGCCAGCTATACATATATAAACTCAGTGTCCAAGTCACTTGTTAGTTGTGGGTTCTTCTGGTTTTTCCAGTGAGGACTTTCTTTCTCCCATCTCCCCTGGTCACTCCTATTTCTATCATTCTCTGATCACATGAATATTGTCTTTTTCAGCATTCTCTTCATCCTTTTGTAGTACATCCATGACTTTTCTAGTTACATCAGCCAATCTCATCTCATCACTTTGCCATCTACTATAGCTTTACCTGCGGTGTTTTTGTTTTTCATCCATCATCAGTTGATGATGACCATCTTTTACATCAACTTTATGAAATTCAGTTAGAGAAATGTCATTGAATATGAGCAAGTAGATGATTAATAAGTCATATGCTTGCCGCAAAGATCCTTGGACAATGTAGACATTGGATGACCACTGAAGACGGTGTTTTATCTACTTTCTAGATACTCTCTGATATTGAACTGCTGCATTTCTCCTCTTTTCACAAATTTCTGTAGTTTTTTTTCTCACTAGATCATTAAATGTAGAGTGTTATTTTGTGTTGCGATCTACCATCCCATGTTATGTTATAGTGATTAGAGAATACATGCATTTGATGCCTAAGCTAAAATGACATCCTTTATTTTATGGCATCCTAATTTCTGCTTTCACACAAATGTCTTATGTATCTGAGGGTAAATAAACATTGTGACACTTTCAAGATGTGCTATTGCAGAATATTTTCTTATAAAAGTACAATATGTCTGCATGATTTGTATCTTTGTTCACTGCATTACTTTGATCATTTGAACAGGAAATGGACCATGTCTTGGTGTCAGGTGTGGCCCTGAGAAAGAGTATGAGTGGATATCTTACCACGAGGTCAGAGAATGATTCATCCATGATATTTTAAATATTATGTTACAGTTTATGTTGTGCATTAGTTTTCACAGGCAAGAGAAATTTCAATGCCTTGGAAATAAAAGTTATTGTATCCTTTTGTGTAATGGAGATTTTTTCCAGAGCTTTACTTCATACTCAGAAAAATTCAACTCTCAACTGTATGACTCCAACTCTCAGCTGTATGACTCCAACTCTCAGCTGTGCCACTCCATCTCAGCTGTGTATCTCCAACTCTCAGCTGTGTCACTCCAAGTGTCAGCTGTGTCACTCCAACTCTCAGCTGTGTATCTCCAACTCTCAGCTGTGTCACTCCAATTCTCAACTGTGTGACTCCAACTCTCAGCTGTGACTCCAACTCTCAGCTGTGTAACTCCAACTCTCAGCTGTGTATCTCCAACTCTCAGCTGTGTCACTCCAATTCTCAGTTGCTTAGCTTCAACTCTCAGCTGTGCCACTCCAAATCTCAACTGTGTCACTCCAACTCTCAGCTGTGTATCTCCAACTCTCAGCTGTGTCACTCCAATTCTCAGTTGCTTAGCTTCAACTCTCAGCTGTGCCACTCCAAATCTCAACTGTGTCACTCCAACTCTCAGCTGTGTATCTCCAACTCTCAGCTGTGTCACTCCAATTCTCAGTTGCTTAGCTTCAACTCTCAGCTGTGCCACTCCAAATCTCAACTGTGTCACTCCAACTCTCAGCTGTGTATCTCCAACTCTCAGCTGTGTAACTCCAATTCTCAGTTGCTTAGCTTCAACTCTCATCTGTGCCACTCCATCTCAGCTGTGTGACTCCAACTATCGGCTGTGACTCCAACTCTCAGCTGTGTGACTCCAACTCTCAGCTGTGTGACTCCAATTCTCAGCTATGTAACTCCAATTCTCAGCTGTGTAACTCCAATTCTCAGCTGTGTATCACCAACTCTCAGCTGTGCCACTCCCAATTCTCAGTTTCTTGACTTCAACTCTCAGCTGTGCCACTCCAAATCTCAACTGTGTGACTCCAACTCTCAGCTGTGTATCTCCAACTCTCAGCTGTGTCACTCCAATTCTCAGTTGCTTAGCTTCAACTCTCAGCTGTGCCGCTCCAAATCTCAACTGTGTCACTCCAACTCTCAGCTGTGTATCTCCAACTCTCAGCTGTGTCACTCCAATTCTCAGTTGCTTAGCTTCAACTCTCAGCTGTGCCACTCCAATTCTCAGTTGCTTAGCTTCAACTCTCAGCTGTGCCACTCCAAATCTCAACTGTGTCACTCCAACTCTCAGCTGTGTATCTCCAACTCTCAGCTGTGTCACTCCAATTCTCAGTTGCTTATCTTCAACTCTCAGCTGTGCCACTCCAAATCTCAACTGTGTCACTCCAACTCTCAGCTGTGTATCTCCAACTCTCAGCTGTGTCACTCCAATTCTCAGTTGCTTAGCTTCAACTCTCATCTGTGCCACTCCATCTCAGCTGTGTATCTCCAACTCAGCTGTGTCACTCCAAGTGTCAGCTTTGTCACTCCAACTATCAGCTGTGTCACTCCAACTCTCAGCTGTGTCACTCCAACTCTCAGCTGTGTAACTCCAATTCTCAGCTGTGTGACTCCAACTCTCAGCTGTGTCACTCCAACTATCAGCTGTGTAACTCCAATTCTCAGCTGTGTAACTCCAGTTCTCAGCTGTGTGACTTCAACTCTCAGCTGTGTAACTCCAATTCTCAGCTGTGTAACTCCAATTCTCAGCTGTTTGACTCCAACTATCAGCTGTGTCACTCCAACTATCAGCTGTGTAACTCCAATTCTCAGCTGTGTCACACTCAACTCTCAGCTGTGTGACTCCAATTCTCAGTGTGTGACTCCAATTCTCAGTGTGTGACTCCAACTATCTGCTGTGTGACTCCAATTCTCAGCTGTGTGACTCCAACTCTCAGCTGTGTCACTCCAATTCTCAATTGCTTAGCTTCAACTCTCAGCTGTGTCACTCCAACTATCAGCTGTGTGACTCCAACTCTCATATGTGTGACTCCAACTCTGTCAGCTGTGTGACTCCAACTCTCAGCTGTGTCACTCCAATTCTCAATTGCTTAGCTTCAACTCTCAGCTGTGCCACTCCAACTATCAGCTGTGTGACTCCAACTCTGTCAGCTGTGTGACTCCAACTCTCAGCTGTGTCACTCCAATTCTCAGCTGTGTCACTCCAATTCTCAGTTGCTTGACTTCAACTCTCAGCTGTGCCATTCCATTTCAGCTGTGACTCCAACTCTCAGCTGTGTATCTCCCAACGCAGCTGTGTCACTCCAACTGTCAGCGGTGTGACTCCAACTCTCAGCTGTGTCACTCCAATGCTCGCAGCTAATTACATCATCATATACAGTATTTTTGTCATTCTTCCATTTACACTAGACATCTGCATTTGGTGAGAGGGTTCTTTACTTTCATTAACATTTTCCTTTTCAATTTACATATCCATTGTGTTTTGTTGATTCTTGAAAAAAGGTAATTTCGGCTGCAATGTTGAAAATACCGTTGTTTTTATCATTTATATTTATTACAATTTGCACTTATTTATAACATTTGTATCAATATTTCAAGTGATGTGTTGGTAAAAAAAAAACAGTGTTTCTTATTTTGATAGTGGAGATTACCGACTTGTTGAAAATCGGAAAATAAAAAGGCTTAGACCTATGTACGGGCAAAAAAATTATAACGCTGTTTCCACTGCTATTGTTTCTGAAGAGTTAGATAGTCCTAGTGACAGCAATAATAATATTTCATTACGTTATACAGAAAATAGAGTTAGACCTAATGATAATATTGAGTGGAATAAAGTTCAACTTTGAAAATCCAATACTTTGTCATGAATACTTGGGAATATATCCTAAATTTTCACAATTTTTTGTTCAGTTCTGAAATTGGACATAGCACACAAAAAATGGCATAAAACACTAGGCAGTTGATAGATTTACTTCAAATAAATGAATTATAATCAGTAAACAGACAGTCAATGCACCTACTTTAGTAAGATTGGATATCAACATTTCAAGACAAGTAAAATTGAGGGTAAGTAGAACAAAATACATGTCCAAAACATTTCTCTTCATCTAACATCCTTGTTTGTGGTTTAGTTTTTGTATTTTGTTGTTACAGTTCTTATATTTTTATATTGAATGTAGATTCCATATTCAATTATCTTTCTTATGATGACCTTCCATAGCTGATACTTTGTCTTCAGCACACAGAGTCCTCCAGCGAATTCTATCCTCAGCGATGCGGATGAGTGTGGAAATATCTTGCCCTGTCAATTTCTTGATGTTGTCTGTCCATGCCTTTATTTGTCCTCCTCTGCTTCTTCCATCCTCGACAGTATCCTGCAGTATTGTTTTTGACAAGGAATCGTGCCTGCATACATGTCCGAACCATGCTAGTTTTCGTCATTTCACCATTGAAAGCAAAGTCTTCAGGAAACTTGCTCCTGAATCATGCTGCGGTCCAAAAAATTAGCCTAAAATTAATTACGCCCAAACCCCTCGAGTAATTACACCATGAAAGAGTTAATTTTTACATTTATATTTCTAATGCTGTTTAACACTTGTAAATGAAGCCTAAGCTTTTTAAAAAAATTTACATCAATGGGAGCTGCTTATACAGACAAAAGACAAAGTGTATTACTGTCAGCATTTAATTATTTTTGTGTTATTGATTGACAGATGATTGACAAAGTCCAGCAGTTTGGATCTGGCCTGATTAACAAAGGTCTTGTTCCAGCCAACAATACATTTGTTGGGATTTATGCTTCAAATAGACCAGAGGTAATGCAATATAATTGTGGGGTATCTTTGACTCATTTTTTCATTGTATTGATGATGGTGTAATAATCATCATCATCTTGTGCTATGTTGACTGTCTAGTCAAGAATATATACCTATAAAATATCTGTCTTGATCACTGATAATGTTTCTAATACTGGCATTTTAGGCTTCTAAGATATTCTATTTTTACTGACTTCTTTTATTTCGTCCTGCAATTCTATTGTTGTCTGTCACTATGTTCTGGTATTATGAACCTTTTTTCCCCCTCTCACTACATATTATTGTATAGGCTTACAGTTATTTTTTTTTTTTAAACTAAACATTTTATGTATAACTTGACATTTATGTCTGACAGACATTAATGTTTGTGGAGAACTAGTTATGACGTGTGAAAATGTTAGTTCAATAGTTGACATCTGAGGATAAACCGACATATTTATTATTTGAATTGTGGCATAAAGATACCATATTTGAAGAGCGACAAATATATATTTCTTCTTCAGTGTTCATTCTCAAACTCTTGCTGGATCTCTCTAGTAGCAGGATCATTGTCGCTACCAGATTTCCAGCAGGATGTAAACCAGAGAATGAAAATGTGCTGTGACATCAGTTTATTTGTGCCAATGGCCCAATAAATCCACCATTGGTGGAAAAAATATATATTTAGAGATTGTGAAACAAATTTTAAAGTGACAGAAGCTAATTGACATTTTAATAATAGCAAATAGGACTTGACATCCATCTAAGAATAAGAAAGTATTATCTAGCACTTGATATGTGAAAGGCAACTAGTAAATGTTATGTCAAGATTCCCAAGCAGACATGACATTTATAAAAAAAATACGACTTGACGTTTAAAAAAAGTATTAAAAAAACATTTGATATTGTAAGGGGGAAAAACATACACCTTTTTATGAATAAAAATAGTAGATGTAACATTTTATGAATGAATAAGCAGAAGCAGATATCAGAGTAAAAAATGCAGACATTCTAGGAGCAGAAATGTGGGCTTGATTAAAAAAAAGTAAAAAAGCTTGCGTGACATTTTAAGAGTAAAAAGCAGACTTTATATTTTAAAGAAATTGTTTTCCACTTAGAGTGTTGTGACTTCATTTGATTCATCATCATCATCAAGTGCTGCCCCTGTAATGGAGGTTAGCTGTAAATGTGCCGCTTGTTTTGGTGGTGCACTCTCACAGACTATCCTGCCCATGTTGTGATGTTTCCATCTCACTTGTATCTATGTCTACTCTTAACTCTATCTTCAAGTAAGACTCTCAACATGGTATCTTGCTGGTATCTTCAACAATGTCTTTTAATATGTCATAATATTTTGTGTTATTTTTATTTCCTTTATTAATTATTTCACCATATATAGAGTTGTGAGAATTTCTTTGTTTTATTTCTTCTCTTTCCATGAATTTCACCCTATTCTTATATATATCCATCTCAATGGCATAGATTATGAATTTTGTTTGTTCATTGTCCATTTTTCTGAGCAATACGGTAATGTATAGTAAATTTTTTTTCCACGTCCGACTTTGTTGTGGTGTTTTGGAAAGTCGACTGTGGCATTCAAGTTTTGAATCCCATTGCAGGCAATTGTGCATTCAGACATTTGATAAAGAATGGCAAACTATTGAACATATTTATATTGTCTAGAAAATCACTACAGCTACAAAATGCTGGGTTGATGGCCACATCCTGAATCTGCTAATTTGTTCTTCAATATTTTAATTTCATTTTTAAATTCTCATTTTTAGTTTGTGATTTATTTGGATGTTACTTTCCTTATGTTATTGAAAGTATTTTTAGCCGTTCCTATTCTCCTTTTAACTTCTGTTTCACATCTGCCATCATTTGTGATTATGTTTCCGAGATATTGATAGTGGTCTACTTATTGCAGTATCTCCCCACATCTTTTTTTATTTAACATTTGTATCTCTTTAATTTTGCTGATTGTCATGGTTTTTGTTTTTGAATATTAATGAGTCCATATTATTTACTTGATTTCTTGACCTGATCTTTTAAGCTTTGTATCTCCTGTTCAATTTCTGCTAAGAATACTGTATTGTCTGTATATCAAAGATTGTTTATTGCTTTCACATTGATCTTAAACCCCGGTATTTCTTCTGTATCTTTATAAAGTTCCTCTCTGTAGATGTTTGAGCAACAAGGGTTGATATTTATGATTCTCTATTTTCATCCAGTGGACCATAACTGATTTTGGATGCCAAGCTTACTCAATGTGCCCAGTACCCATGTATGATACACTTGGTGTAGATGGATGCAAGTACATACTCAACCAATGTGAGACATTATTAGAAAAATCAGATTAGTTGGCATATCATTTGATGTGTCATTTATATAAAAGTATAAATTATGTAAGAACAATTGTGTTATTTATATAAAAATATAAATGATGTAAGAAAAATTGACATTTATATATATAAATTTTAATTATCTAAGTAAAATGATGCCGTTTGTATTATAAAATGTATTGATCTATATCACTTATATCAGCAAATATAATGTATCTTCTTCTTCTTCTTCTTTCTGTCCTCATGTACCTTTCGGTGTTGAGGGGAGAGTGAGTGTACGGTCTTTTGCCCTTCTATTTGAGACATGAAATATAATGTATGTGATGCGTATATATAATATTCTTCTTCTTCTTCTTTCGTTCACTTGAAACATGTCTATATCTGTAATTCTGTCTCCTGAATAAAACTCACTGTCTTTTGTAGTTCATACAGAGTCCCATAGAGCTTTGATTCCAGTGTTGTTTCCTCTGGCCAATATGTCTGCCTCAGCGTTTCATGCTCAGAACACTTTTGAAGTATATGTTTGGCACTCTGTGCTGCCTGTCCACAATGTACACATGGCCGTGTATAATATAATATTGAAACAAATATAGTTTACCTCAAGAATTTAAAATATAGAAGGGAAAGAATAAATAACTGGTTGCTAGTCTAACTTTGTCTTTTCTTTAGATTTGACTTTTAGGCGTCATAGGATTGAATGGTGATCAGTCTTTGGGCTATGAGATTTTTGGTTGCTTCATATTAGTAATATTGTGACATCTCAGGATGTTTATAGCTCCTTTAATCCACTTTCTTGGTCTTGATGTTTTCATTCTCATATTGTGTGCTCTTGCTGCTTGTCAATATTGGTCCATTCTCATTAAGTTATCAAACCATTTCAGTCTCTGTTTTGCAATATATTTGACCACAGACATTGTTCGAACAAATTTTTTAATCTTTTCATTTTTCGCATGATCTCTTCTTGTTCTGTTTGCTGCTTCTCTTAGACATCTTATTTCACACATAGTAAGTTTTCTTTTTGGTTATTTAATTAGTGTCCACATATGACATTCATAACACAATGTTGGTATGAATATTGGATTCACAATTTGTCTTTTGGTTTCCATTGGGATAGATGTGTATTTCAAGATTGTTGTAGGTTTATAGTTGCTAGAATAGAGGCTTATTAATCCAGAGCTTGTGTGTTAAACTCCTTAGTCAGACACTCTCCAGTCAACCCAGAAATATGAATTGATAATAGTCAAATCTTACTGTGGAAACTTAACTGTTAACATGCTTTTATATTCTGATCTAATTTATATCTACAATATTTTGCGTATAGACTATTTTTCACTTCAAGTGAAGTGCATTCTGATCTAATTTCTATCTACAATTTTGTAAATAGACACAAAAATGTTTCACTTCAGGTGAAGTTCGTGTAGCTGTGGTTGATACTCAGGAGAAATTGCTCAACTTTATTAACCTGAAATCTGAAGTCCCTACTCTAGAACTGATTGTTGCCATTGAGCCATTCAAAGCAGAAGAAAAAGCTGCAGCGTTCAAACAAGGACTGGAACTAATCAGCTTTTATGATTTGCTGGTAATTATAGTATAGGCCTACTTTTCTGAAATATAAAATGCAGATGCCATGGGGGGAGAAAAGAGCTGGTTGTAGTATTGTTACTATCTGTTCAATATTGTAGAGGTGCATTTTTTATATATATTTTTCTACTTTATGTGTTGTATTTTAAAAATTTACTGGGGTTTTATATTAAACTCTTAAGCTATGATGTATGAGTCATTCTTGCAGTAATTGAACAACATCTCCTTTGTGATAATGCAAACAATCCACTTCTGGTAAACTGTCAAGTCTTTCCAGAGCGAATATCATATGATGAAGGTCCATCACAGAGAACACATTGAATGGTAGACCGTATTGGCATAATTTATACCAGTGTTTCCCACCGTGGGGCACACGCCTCACAAGAGGGCAATTTGAACAAATTTGTAATTGGTTGAATATTTAAAAAAAATATGTATATGTTACATGGGGGCATCAGAATTTTAGAAAGATTTAGACGGGGCAGGGTAAACAAAAAAAAGGCGTGGAAACACTGGTATATACAATACGTCAAACACAAGTTTTATCAGCTTTACAATGTACACACAAACTATCAGACTATTGAGTGTGGGTATGAAAAAGTACAAATAACAGTATACAAGATAGTTTCAAACTTGAAGTATTTTTAAAGAAAATACAGGACAAATGGTGAACAAACTAAAAACTGTAAAAAGATAGGAACTATCACAAAAGCATTAGATGGCAGACATTTAACAGTAGGGACAGACATATACACATGTATTGTCATAGAGATGCGTATTAAAAGAATATGGGGAATGAGAAAGAAATAAAGCAACTATGCCTGAAAACAACATTAGCGACAACACAACAAAGCCCCCACGAATCTAAATAAATGAATGCTCTGTATTAAGACTAAATGGCTTAAAGATACCAAACTGCAATATATAGTAATTTTCAAATGCGTACCTAGCTTTATCGTTCATGGTGCAGTTTTATTAGTGACCTCAATGTCACAGTCACAATGAAATACCATTGAAATGCTTAGCGATCTGTGGTTAGTGGTGTGCAGATCTTGGCAGAAATGATCACTTATTGTGTTTGCCAGTTTCACCTATATATTTCATGTCACAATGTTTACAAATGACAACATAAAAGACATTACAGGATTCACATGTAAAGACATCATTAATATACACTGGTAAGATTCAGACTTGGGATATGAGACTAGTTCACGCAGTGGACAAACAACTCCTCCAAGTAGATGTGATTGATTCCCGTCTGAATAGGTGCTATATACGCAACAGAAATTCTTCTTAGAAAAATTTTCTTATCTGAACCAGTCTCCCAGAAAAAATTGGGCTTCTTCTTCTCCTTCTGCATTTGTTCTCAAACTCCAGCAGATTTGCAGGATGTAGTCCAGAGAATAAATGCGTTGTCTCATGGTTTACAGCGTAGCTGTGATATTTACACCTTTCAGCCGGACACATCCAATTTTAGCATGGCTTCTGGGTCACTTTATCCCTATATGAGATGGGACAGCCAACTTGACCCCCAAAGACTCCTTATACATTTACGACATGTGTAGAAGGTAAACAGTTGCTATTCTTTGCTCCCTTTTCAGGACCCTACACCATATGAATGAATTAGGTATGAGTATAGTGGATGATGGATCCGTCATGGCATAAGGTTTGTAACCTTTGAGTATGCCATGAGCATAGTGACATGGTGGGTGATGGATCCATCATGGCATACAGTTGGTACTCATGAAAAAAAAAGACCAACAAAAAACAAACATTTTAACCAACAACATGTAACTGTATGCTTCTTTATATCAGTTTGCTTATTATTTACTTATTTGTTTGGATCCCCAGGAATTATGAGCTATAGAGCTCTTGTATGCTCTTTTGCAGTGTGATGTCTCTCACTCCAAAGTTTTATTTCATTCCCATGAAAAGCCCAACTCTCAGCCCTGTGCAATGTTTGAGAAGAAGACTCCTTGTCAGATGGTCAAAGCAGTATATCAAATTATAATAGGTTACATACTTCACATGAAGTCTAAGGTGATGCAATCTTTGCACTTGGTCATATGGTCATGCATTAGTGCCTATATAAACCATTTTATTTGTGACAGTGATAAATCACTGAGTGCGAGGAATAACCCCAAAAAACTGGATGTATAATGACTGCAGTAACATTTATTTGTTTTTATTTTGTTTTTAACATTTATGGTGTTAATTTTTTTAATTCGTTCAGTTACTCAATGTAATATTTCTTTCTATAGGAACTAGGCAAAAGGAACCCAAAGAATCTAGTGGTAGGTAAAATATTCCAGATAATTATAAAATTGGATATGTGGTCAAACTTACCTATTTGTAATGAATGCAGCAGGAATTAGAAATAAAATGTCTTGTCCTATGTGTCACTAGGCGTTGTGGGGAGCCGAAGTCTTCTTTCTTTAGCTAACTGCTGTGATACCGCTGCCATAGTGCAGCCGTAGTATTCTAGTATATCTCTAATGTCATCTCTTCTTCTTCAAATGGGTCTTCCCCTTTTTCTCTTTTCAAATGATCTTTTGAAGGCTATAGATGGAATGCGATCTGGTTCCATTCTGATATAATGTGGCTGAACCATTTGATCTTTTGTGTATATATGTATTCTTTGCATGATATTGTTTTCATCAGATTTCTTATAGTATCATTGTTTATTCTATCTCTTTTTGTTACCTCCAGTGTAGTTTTCAGGCACTAGTAACTTTTCTAGTAACTCTGTCAGGGTACAGGCCTTGCGTTGGTAGCACAGTGTCAGTAATTAAGTAACTACAGTGTCACTAAGTAAGTAATAAAATGTTACTATTACTAAATATAATAAATAAGTACAAATAATAAATGTTAATGCAAATTCCGTTAATTTTGTCCTTATTAATATTGTTCTATTTTGTTTCTTGATAAAGTCACTTTTTGGCCACAATATTGAAAACATTTTTTTGTGTATTTACATTTATCATTTCATAAAATTTACATGTATTATTTGTACTTATTTATTTATTAGGGTAGCAGTAGTTCAGTTGTTAGTGAACTGGCATCCTATTCGGGCGATTCAAGGTTCAGTTTCCAGTTCAGTTGAAAATATTTTTAAAATCACTGATAGCTCCATCCCATCACTCCTGCTACCAGTGCGAAACATGGACAATGACAGCACAAGACAAAAGAAAACTAGTAACAACAAAATGGCGTGCCTGCGGAGAATAGTTAGTGTCATTAAGAGATAGAATTGAAATAATAACATCAGGCAGATAACCAAAACAATACCAGTATAAGAATACATCAAGAGACAATAGATTAAATGGTTTTCACAAATGTCCAGACTACCCACAAATAGCCATGACACACAGACACCATGGCTATAGAGCCAGAGACAGACCATGTAAAAGATGGATCACAGAAATCAAAGAGGTTATGGAAACAAGCCTACAAAGATCACACAGGGAGGCCATCTCCAGAGAACTCTTCTACCCCTTACACTGCCAGGCACAAAAGGATCACAGCTTATAGATAGATAAATAGATTGACTAATAGCGCCTAGGTTGACCCAGCCTACAGAAGTGTTTACCAGATTTTCTGACCTAGTAAAGTGGCGCATGATGCTGATCACATCATCTTTACATGCTGGGCATGACATGAGCCCATACCTCAGAATTTATCCCATTTATCGCCGTCACTGATTTTAACCTTTAGGGCTCTGAATTAAAAATTAAGAAACATCCCCTTGGGCCTGAATTCTTTTTTGGAAAATTTGCGTTATTGATGGTGGGTGTTTTGAAAACGTGATAACTTTTTTGTTTTAAAAGATATCAAAATAATTTTTGCATATCTAAATAAAGGAGTGAATAGTGAATATAGTCATGTTTTTGTTGTTGTTGTATGTATGATATGACAGTTGTGAGCAAGTTGTGAAGTTGAAAATTCGGGGGGAAAATCGCAAAACGCCATTTTCAAATCGCACATATAACTTCTTGACGACCCTAATACTTGAGCAATGCATGGAATCATTGATAAAATCCTCATAAATACCTATACTTATTGTATATATATTGTTTTATATCAAAACTAATATAATATGAACTAATAAAACGTGAAGAAATCGCATATAACGTCCGTTCGGTAAACACTAGGTCTATCTCGACACGCAGCGTAATTATTGTCTGAGCACACACGTGGCACCCCTGATACATATTATTTTTGTGTTTTTGAACGACTACACAAACATTCTTATCAAATAACATATTAAACATAAAAAACAACAATTAAAACATGTATTCACGATCACTTAGCCATGCCACGCGGTACTCAATTTGATAGTAAAATATGGCTACAAAATGGCCAACGTCGTTCCAGAAATTCGTTGACAAAACCAGCCGGTTTTCTCTCTTCTTGCAGTTGTAATGAGTAAAGGAATTTGACCTTTAAACTGCGACGTATTCCTAGCTTCGTTTGGCGTGTTTTATACGTCACGGGATCATTACTTTGTGAAGTTCCGTACTCGGGAATCGGGCGATATCCTATGTAGCGGGATTGCGCCTGTAGGCACAATGGAGCTGTGCTCATAGGCGCATTATTGTGACTGCAGAGTCGTAAAGGTTAAACGAGGAAGTGGTTTCAGAGATGTGGTTACTGTTGCATGCAGACAGTGGTTACGATCCACCAGTGAAGGTTAGATAGAAGAATAATTGAAGAAGGAAGAGTTTGGGGGAGCTATTAACACTTGAAGATGCCCCTGTTCTTTACAGAACATAGTCTTCCCTATGAGTCTCTGTAATTCTCCGTTATCTTGAGCAAGTTGTCACCCCTCTTTTAGTGACACGAGCAGGCATTCTTGAATGTCTTTTGTCCAAAGGCATCTTGGGTGGCCTATGCCCCTGTTGCCTTCTATCATTCCCTCCAGTAACACTGTCTTCATGCCATCTGATCTCTAAATATATGGGTTATTCACTAACCTAATATGAACCTTCCTGAATTATAGCTAAACATATATTATTTTTCCCCAGCCACCAAAACCAACAGATATATTTTCAGTTGTCTACACAAGTGGCACTACAGGTATGTCTTTTGGATGAGTGTATTTTAACTTTATCACACTGCATTAAAAATGCTTAATTTTTCTCTGCTTCAGCATTCTTTATTGACTATGCATTCTTTATGGAGGGTTTTGGTAAATGCAATAGCTGTTATTATTGGAGCTTTCTGTGTAATTTTTTTAAATGGAAATAAAGGAATGGTTACTAAATATAATGATGTAAGTTTTGTTGGTGTGTGTCATGTGAGAAAATGGTGAAGATAAAAAATGGACACAAAAAATACTTGTGATTTGCCGATTCTTGTCTGATATATTCAATCCAAGATTAAATGCTGCTAAATGCCAAGACTTATTCTATTTCTGATGTTATTTCATAACCAACCTTACATGTTCATGTAATATCGTCTGTGAAAACAAACTAAACATATCAATCTAACTCACATCAGCTAGGCTTAATTTTTCTGTACACAATATATTCAATATAGGAGAAAATGGCTAGACCTATTCTATTTCTGATGTCATTCCATAACCAAGCTAAAGTGTTTATATAACATTGTCTGTGAAAACATGGTCTCTTTTCCACATATCCCTAACTCTTCCAAGTTTTCTTTTTCTCCCCATGTTGATTTTTTTCACCTGTGATAGTTAGTCTGCCTATCCTCAAATTTTCCTTGTTCGCCTCTTACGACATGCATGGAAAGAAAACAATGGCCCTATTCTGTGCACATTGAACTAAAATTTCAGACCTCTTTTGCAACATGGGCTGTGAACTATTATGCTTCAGATTAACCATGATCTACGTTTGTGTTGTATTATGCGTTATTAAATATTAGTTTGTTCCTTTCGTGCCTCATGCAGCATGTAGGGCAGAGGTTTTGATTCTCCATGCGTTGCGGTTGCACTATTAGTTATTAAATATAATTTTACTAATATTTAATTAGATATTTAATATCTAATTTTACTTGGAGGAAACCCTTAATTATCTAATATCTAATTTTACTTGCAGGAAACCCTAAAGGAGCAATGCTGACCCATCATGCATTTCTAACAATGGTTGACAGTGTTGTTACACAAATTAAAGTAAGTCTAATAAGCTTTAAGGAAAGCATGTTTAGTTTCAGTTCTTCTTGTGAAGACATGTTATCTTATCATGATGTGTGATACCATGCACCGCTCGGCCTGGTATCTCCGACTTCAGTACCAGTTATTGCTTGGGCAGGACTGTGATATTGCTCAATGTCAGGCACGGCCCAACAATCTTAGTTTTCATCCTCTGTTGGCTGGACTACGCCCCATCTCCATTTCAAGGAGTTGACCTTGATGAGGTCATCAGATCTGATCCATCATTTGATTATATAAAGTTCTGGGATCTCCCTTGAGTAGTGGTTAAGCTGGTCACTTTGTGCTCATGAGGTTGTAGGTTCGAATTCCGCTCATGACATTCTGTTTACAAAGTGATTTTTTTTCAGAGATACATAGGGATTATCATTTGAAGCTATAGAGTTCTTGATTAGAAACTGGCTTCACAGCACGTGGAGCATTCCCATAAGTTCTCCGCCCTCTGTTCCAGCAGCCATCCCAGTGTATGTAGACTTAGAGTCCTGGTCAGGTGTTGATTGCGTGATCTTCTCCCAAAATGTACTTTTCCTTCCCTCCCCTCTAGATACTCCCATTTCTGATGTCTACATCTGTTTCTGCAGCATTAGCTATAGAGTTATTTTCTATGAGTGGTAATCTTGGCAGGCGGCGTGCAGCATTCCAGGGACGGAATACATGAGGTAATCGGAGTACAGTGAAGTCAATTCCCTATACCTTTACTGCATTTATATAAATCTTTTCTTCAGCTTGTTCATTCCTTAGTACTGATTTTTTGAAGCAGTAAATGGCAATCATAACTTGGCCATTTTAAAAGTTAGTCCAGGATAGAATCATGTAACTGTTTTTTGGCATCAACTGTTCTGCACATCAGCCACTCTCTCGCCCATCTCTCTCACAGAACCACTAATATGTGCTCAATAAATCAACAGATATAGTGAACAGAACCAGTTTTGAATACCTTGGTTCTCTTATTTATAAGTGGCAACAGGGATTGCTATGATGTAATGCTGAGGTTGGCCATTGCATCAAATAAACTGATGCAAATGAAGAACATATGGCTGAGATGCAACAAAATAACTTTCCTTAGAGCCTGCATATTCAAAGTTGCAACATATAAATCTAGGATAATCACCAATAAAGTGAGAAACAAAATTGTGTATGAAATAAAATGTTACAGAAAAATCTTCAGAATACCATGTACCGAAAAGAAAATCAATAGGGACATCTTGAGAGAATTGAATGTAAAAGAAAATTGGCTAAACAAGTTTCTCTCCAGAAATTTTCAATTTAAAAAAAGATCATATCAAACAACACAGCAGCCTAGAAAAGACGATAATGGAAGGGATGATGCCAGGCAATGAAGAAGATTGATTAAAGATATCAAAGACCACCTGAACATGACAGAAGAAAGATTGGCAGGAGTTTCAAAAACTGTGATGACTGCTGCATCCTGTCCAGGAAATGCTGATAATGATCTTTTATTATCTAAATTAAAGCTTCTGTTTGTGTTCAAGCATTAATTGTGTTTCATACAGATTTGTTTTAATGATATTCTTGTATGTTTGAATGACAGAAACACCTGACTTTCACATTATATTCTTGTATGTTTGAATGACAGAAACACCTGACTTTCACGTTATATTCTTGTATGTTTGAATGACAGAAACACCTGACTGTCACGTTATATTCTTGTATGTTTGAATTACAGAAACACCTAACTTTCACACCTGATGATGTCCATTTATCATATCTACCATTGGCCCATGTCTTTGATCGAGCAGTTTGTGTAAGTATCTCTTTCATTACTTATTCACAATTAATATCAGCTTGTTTCCTCTATTTAAAGATACAGGTTTATGAATATTCGTGCAAGAGTTTAAGAGCTGGTTCTTGCCATTTGATCCAGTTATAGTTATATAGTTTATATAGTTACTGAATTGGGAAGCATGGCAGAGAGGTTTGAGATTTTGTCTCACATCTATAGGTTTCAGGGTTCAGCTCCCAAAAAAGGACTGGGTTTTTTTCTGGCGGAGGATAAATTAAAAAAGCTCACCCTGTACATGCCGTGGCAACAGCAAGAACATGCTACCATTATCACACAGCTACAAATACCACCTCCTTCAACTCCCTAATGGAAACATGCAGTATTTGACAGTTTAAAAAAAATTGTTTCTGAAACCACTTTTTTCCTGTATATCATTTCTGAGACTTCAGTTTGGCTCTTTTTGGTGACAGTCAGTGCCTATCCATACATGAATACTGATATCCATAAAGCTGTAAGCTGGTAGACAACACCTGATATTATTAATTCCTGACAGCTCATAGTAAAGCACAGGTCCTCCTCAGTTGAGTAACCGAGGTGACACCAGAACTCATATAAGGTTTGTTGTCTCAGGGGCATGGTTGTGTTAGTGGGGTTTATGGATACTTGCTTTATCGCTGAGGGAAGAGACATTCTAGTATGTAAATAGAATGATATATAATCATCTTTGGTTTCTTACTTGATAAGGAATCCTTAATTTGTGGCCTGAACTATCTACCAGCTTCCAGGTGTTGGTGTTAATTTGTGGCCTGAACTATCTACTAGCTTCTTGGTGTTGGTGTTAATTTGACAAAATGTGACATAACTCTGGTCGTTACAATGAGGAAGCATTCTCTCTAATGTAGCACTATCGGAATTTGAGTGCTAGGGTGCTACGTCAAACCAATTCTTTTCTATAGGTGGGAAGTATGGATGATAATTAACAAAAATGGAATATTATTTCATCTGTTATTGTTGATTTTGCAAAATGTGAAATGTTTCAGGTGATAATGTTGATGTCTGGAGCACAGATTGGGTACTACAGCAGAGATGTCACAGTCCTTATGGACGACTTTGCTGTTCTTAGACCAACACTTTTCCCAAGTGTTCCTCGTCTGTTTAACAGATTGTATGATGCTGTGAGTAACAAACTTTAATAATGCTACATACTTTTTACTGTTGTCAAGTTTTACTGTTGTCAAGTTTTACGTGTGTCTTGCGGCATCATGGTTGTGTAGGGGCACATTGTGTTGATCAGACATGTTCATGTTATGAGATCATAGCAAGCCCATAGAAGCTACAACATTGAGCAGAAAATGGAAATAGAAATGGTGGTTGCGACACTTGGTTGATGACTGAAATATCAATTGACAGGGTGATACTCTCTGACTCCCAGAGTATGCTGTGAAAGATAGAAAGGTGCATGTTAAGAAAGGATTGGCTCATTTTGCTAAACAATTTGGTTGTACAAAGTATTACTTGGATATACTGCCATGATTATGCAGGGGTTAGAGGCAGTGAACGAGCAGACTCATTGGTGGGCAATGCTGTGATTGATGGCATAACATTGAAGAGAGATAGGCCGACCTAATATGGGCAGTCATTGATGTACCACAAAATAAATGGACAATGCTGGATGTGATAATGTGCAGAAACAAATTTTTTTACTGGAGTAGAAGTTTTGTTTTAATTTTATGCTGATGAACAGACTATCGGACTATGTGGTATGTATACGAAAACATACAAATAACAATATACAAGACATTTTCTACATTTAAATATTAAGGTCTATCAAGAAAATACATAACAAGCAGTGAACAAACAATAACTACAGTAAAAACATACTGCAGCTAGCTGTCTTAACTATTATTTATTGAAAAACAGAGAATGACAGATATGGAGATAACCAAGGGTGAGGGGGAAAAATGTCCTCTCTGGAAAACGACAAAGATCACATAATCAACATCTGACTGGGACTGTTAGTCTCCATACTATTGGATGGTGTACACTGGAATGACTAGTGGAACATTTAGGAGAATGTCCTGTGTGCTATAATGCTGATTTCTAATCAAGAATCATGCAAGCCTATAGATTAAGGAAGGTTCAACCCCGTCACCCCTTCCCTTAATGAAATTGAAATATGACATTTAGCATTCGGAAGCAAGCCAAAAAAGCCGGTGTCCATCCTCAATGGTTTTCTCAAAAATGGGTGCACAAAAAATCTCACATAAACAAAGAAATGACTTTTTATATTATTTTTAGGTGGTTAACCCCTCTGTCTCCTTCCTCCCTCCCAACAAAGACATATCTACAGCCCTGAGTTCTAGTGTATCTGTCACCCCCTCAGTCCATTATTTCATTGTTGTTTTGTTGTAGACCATGTTAAAGACCTTACTTGAAGGTAAAATTGAGGGGTATTAAGTAAGAGGTAGGTAGATATACAAGTGGGAGGGAAACATCTAAAGATGGATAGGATAAAGTTTAGCAGAGTGCATCAGCAAGGCAAGAGACATGATGTTGGAGGTTTATTGCAGACACATCCGTCTACAATAAAAGTCATAGCAGGTCAATGTAAACATCTGCTCTGTAGAAGTCTTTTTCTACCTATGAAAAGAAACTTGTCATCGAACTGCCCATGCCACAATGAGATGTTACTGTGTTCTTTTCATTGGCTGACATCATGTGAGCAGCCTCTCGTAGTTACACGCAGTATGGTAGTTTGATAATGTGTTTCTGTCAATAAATTTGATGACACTTGATGATGATGATGGCAATATTTATCTAGAACACTATCTCGATTACATACCTCTTACAGCAGTATTGTAAAACAACATATTTGCCCCGTATAGCAGTATTGTAAAACAACATATTTGCCCCTTACAGCAGTATTGTGAAACAACATATTTGCCCCTTACAGCAGTATTGTAAAACAACATATTTGCCACTTACAGCAGTATTGTAAAACAACATATTTGCCCCTTACAGCAGTATTGTTTTTACAATATATTGCATGCTTTACTATTGATTTCATTCATTCTTTCTTATTTGTTTCCAGGTTATGGCTGATGTAAAACAATCCAAAATTAAGAGTACACTTCTGAAGTGGGCTATTGAAAGTAAATCAAAAGAAATTAGCAGGTATTATTCACTGCATTTAATGTTCAACTCTATCAATAGTTATTACAGAAGTAATGTTTATAGGTAGAGAACCCAATACAATCAACAAAAAGATCAATGATCAACTACTGAAACAAGTGCATGATTTAAATATCTTGGGGGCATTTTTACAGACAACAGAAGAAAGACAGACAGCTCAAGACACAAATTCAAAAAGCCAACTTCGTAAATTAGGACCCAATTTTGAAACACAAATCTATCCCAATGGAAACCAAAAAGCAAATAATAATTCCAATCTTCATACCAACATTGTGTTATCAATGTCAGACGTGGACACTAACTTAAGAACAAGAGAGAAAGCTTACTACGTGTGAAATGAGATGTCTAAGAAAAGCACCAAACAGAACAAGAAGAGATCATGCGAAGAATGAAGAGATTTCAAGAATTTTTGGAACAACATCTATCTATTTGCTAAACCCTTTGTTGCCTTTCAGCATCATAGGTAGAAGAGTTTTTTGGAGACGACCCTCTTGTGGAACAACATCAGTGGTCAAGTATATTGAAAAACAGACTGAAATGGTTCAGCCACTTTTGAGAATGAGCCCTTATTGGCCAGCGGCAAGAGCATACAGCATGAAAATAGAAAGAGCAAGATACAGAGAAAGACCAAAAAGAAGGTGGATTGTTGAAAGAGTTACCAACATTCTGAGACGTCATGGTCTTGCTGCATATCAAGTGACCAAACGTGCCATAGTCCGAAAACCAGTCATTATTCAAACCTTCTACGCCGTACAGAAAGAGCAGAGAAAAGACGATAGACTAATTAGCAACTTAGATGGAAAATTATACAAATATATTAGCAACATAAAGGTGCCCAAAATATTGCTGTTGTATATTGCTGGGTTTTGAAAAGGTAGAGAAAAATAGTAGCAGTAATTTTTGTTTGTATGTGGAAAGTAACAGCTAAGGAGGGTTACATTTGAAGTTGACTGCTCCTTATTTTACAATGTCAAGCAGCCCAATAATGCTGTGCTCAAGTTCTAAAAGCCACAGATATCAGTCAAACTGTAAACCATGACAGCATGTTCTGTTCTGCTGGCTACATCCTTCTAACTGGTGGGAATATGAGAACAGTGAGCAGAAGAAAAAAGTGACCATCATAGTAACTAGTTTATGAAGATTTGGAAAAAAAGGAGAATATAAATTTCTACATCTATTTTAAATTAATGCATGGCTCAGAAACATGGATAATGAACAAACTAATAGAAGACATAATTGATGCCATTGAGATGTGGACATCTAGAAGAATAGGGAGAACTTCGTAAGGCAGAGATACAACTGGGAGGGAAATATCACAAGATGAACAGGATGCAGTCTAGCAGAGTGCAGCACCAAAACCAGAGACATTTGGAGGTCCATTGCAGTTCACCTTTGTTGCACAGATGACACGTGATGATAAAAATTTGTATTTTTACGCAATGTTTTTCATCACACATTCTTTTTGCTAGAAAACAGCTTGTAACAAAGAATAATTGTGAATATTTAGTTGTCGTTTTTGGAACAAAGAATAATTGTGAATATAGTTCAGATACTTGATGATAAACTGTTGTTTTTAGCACAAAGAATAATTGTGAATATAGTTCAGATACTTGATGATAAACTGTTGTTTTTGGAACAAAGAATAATTGTGAATATAGTTAAGATACTTGATGATAAACTGTTATTGTTTTAATTGTTTCTGCAGATTGGTGATACGGCGAGACAGTTTCTGGGATAAATTGCTGTTTAAGAAAATCCAAAACAAAGTTGGAGGCAGAGTTCGATTGTTAGTCAGTGGGTCTGCACCGCTATCACCTGAAGTTATGCAGTTTCTGAGGTGTGCTTTTGGCTGCCCTGTAAGTCCTTATTTTATTTTATATCTCAGAAATGTCCTGTGAGATTTCATTATTAGTTTTTAAATACATATTTAGTTTGTAGCATTGACATACTTATTTTACTATATAGTTGATATTGAAACATGCTACTATATAGTTGATATTGGAACATGCTACTATATAGTTGATATTGAAACCTGCTACTATATAGTTGATAGGGGAACATGCTACTATATAGTTGATATTGGAACATGCTACTATATAGTTGATATTGGAACATGCTACTATATAGTTGATATTGGAACATGCTACTATATAGTTGATATTGGAACATGCTACTATATAGTTGATATTGAAACATGCTACTATATAGTTGATATTGAAACCTGCTACTATATAGTTTCTTGTTGATATTGAAACATGCTGCTGCAACTGTCACTAATGATAATATCATAAGGTGCCATTCTATCTTGCACAGGAAAACAGGAATCTTCACAAACTCTCTGCATAGTTTTCTTTAAAAAAACACTACTTTTTTATATGCTCAAATAATTGTCTCTCTTGTTTTAATTATTCTCTTGCCAGCAATTTGTCCTGTTATGATGACACACTTTCATTTTATTTACATTATAGGTTCTTGAAGGTTATGGTCAGACAGAGGCTGGAGCAGCAATAACTTTGAATGTTCTTGGAGATCCTGGTGTAGGTAAGTCATACTGAACTACACATGGCATGTACCACAATTATCAGTAATACACAAATGACCATGTGTCTTTTCTCTATCCGATAGTTAAAGGCATAAGAGGAAAGAGATAAAATAAATGTATGCGGATAGGTATATCACACGGTAGCAGTAGCTAAATGATTAGTGGGCTGGCTTTCTAGTCGGGTGAGTTGCGGTTCAATTACTAGTGTTATGGGAAATATTTATTTAAATCACTATCAGCTCCTAAGTCAAACCAGTCCAAGAAAATGAGTACCAGATCTTTTGAAAAAGTAAATGCAATGAGTGTGATGTTGTGCTGACATCCCTAGGTATGCTGTTGGTCAACTAAAATGTGAGGGTCTAATAGCAAAATTCCCAATATGTCTCAAATGTGTGAAAAAGGTAGACTTTACGAGGAGCGCTGTAGTCTAGTTGATAGTTAGCTTGCTTACTATCACAGTGATACAGCGTTCAAGGTTTTAAACCACATTCGGACAAAAAAAATGTATCCGGGCAGTGATATGTAATAGTTGCTGCGGCTTAGTACATGAAGAGTTATCTTCACCATCGATGGCAGATTGCTGCCATGGAACCTACCTTTTCACTTATAAAAAAGACTACTTCAGATATGCAGAATCTTTACTTATAACATAGGCAACTTCAGATATGCAGATATCACAGAAGAAGAAGAAGCTATACAGATAACATTATATTAGTAGTAATGTGTGAAAAAATGGTTAGTAAATGGTAAAGAAGAATGCAGAGAATCCAACAGACTTCTAAACAGACTAATGTTGATGTTGTAAACAGACTAATATTGATGTTCTAAAGAGACTAATGTTGATGTTCTAAAGAGACTAATGTTGATGTTCTAAAGAGACTAATGTTGATGTTCTAAACAGACTAATGTTGATGTTCTAAAGAGACTAATGTTGATGTTCTAAAGAGACTAATGTTGATGTTCTAAACAGACTAATGTTGATGTTCTAAAGAGACTAATGTTGATGTTCTAAAGAGACTAATGTTGATGTTCTAAACAGACTAATGTTGATGTTCTAAAGAGACTAATGTTGATGTTCTAAAGAGACTAATGTTGATGTTGTAAACAGACTAATGTTGATGTTCTAAAGAGACTCATGTTGATGTTCTAAAGAGACTAATGTTGATGTTCTAAAGAGACTCATGTTGATGTTCTAAACAGACTAATGTTGATGTTCTAAACAGACTAATGTTGATGTTCTAAAGAGACTAATGTTGATGTTCTAAAGAGACTAATGTTGATGTTCTAAAGAGACTAATGTTGATGTTCTAAAGAGACTAATGTTGATGTTCTAAACAGACTAATGTTGATGTTCTAAAGAGACTAATGTTGATGTTCTAAACAGACTAATGTTGATGTTCTAAACAGACTAATGTTGATGTTCTAAACAGACTAATGTTGATGTTCTAAAGAGACTAATGTTGATGTTCTAAAGAGACTAATGTTGATGTTCTAAAGAGACTAATGTTGATGTTCTAAACAGACTAATGTTGATGTTCTAAAGAGACTAATGTTGATGTTCTAAAGAGACTAATGTTGATGTTCTAAACAGACTAATGTTGATGTTGTAAACAGACTAATGTTGATGTTCTAAACAGACTAATGTTGATGTTCTAAAGAGACTAATGTTGATGTTCTAAACAGACTAATGTTGATGTTCTAAACAGACTAATGTTGATGTTCTAAACAGACTAATGTTGATGTTCTAAACAGACTAATGTTGATGTTCTAAACAGACTAATGTTGATGTTCTAAACAGACTAATGTTGATGTTCTAAAGAGACTAATGTTGATGTTCTAAAGAGACTAATGTTGATGTTCTAAACAGACCAATGTTGATGTTCTAAACAGACCAATGTTGATGTTCTAAACAGACTAATGTTGATGTTCTAAACAGACTAATGTTGATGTTCTAAAGAGACTAATGTTGATGTTCTAAAGAGACTAATGTTGATGTTCTAAAGAGACTAATGTTGATGTTCTAAAGAGACTAATGTTGATGTTGTAAACAGACTAATGTTGATGTTCTAAAGAGACTAATGTTGATGTTCTAAAGAGACTAATGTTGATGTTCTAAAGAGACTAATGTTGATGTTCTAAAGAGACTAATGTTGATGTTCTAAAGAGACTAATGTTGATGTTCTAAAGAGACTAATGTTGATGTTCTAAACAGACTAATGTTGATGTTCTAAAGAGACTAATGTTGATGTTCTAAAGAGACTAATGTTGATGTTCTAAACAGACTAATGTTGATGTTGTAAACAGACTAATGTTGATGTTCTAAACAGACTAATGTTGATGTTCTAAAGAGACTAATGTTGATGTTCTAAACAGACTAATGTTGATGTTCTAAACAGACTAATGTTGATGTTCTAAACAGACTAATGTTGATGTTCTAAACAGACTAATGTTGATGTTCTAAACAGACTAATGTTGATGTTCTAAACAGACTAATGTTGATGTTCTAAAGAGACTAATGTTGATGTTCTAAAGAGACTAATGTTGATGTTCTAAACAGACCAATGTTGATGTTCTAAACAGACCAATGTTGATGTTCTAAACAGACTAATGTTGATGTTCTAAACAGACTAATGTTGATGTTCTAAAGAGACTAATGTTGATGTTCTAAAGAGACTAATGTTGATGTTCTAAAGAGACTAATGTTGATGTTCTAAAGAGACTAATGTTGATGTTCTAAAGAGACTAATGTTGATGTTCTAAAGAGACTAATGTTGATGTTCTAAAGAGACTAATGTTGATGTTGTAAACAGACTAATGTTGATGTTCTAAAGAGACTAATGTTGATGTTCTAAAGAGACTAATGTTGATGTTCTAAAGAGACTAATGTTGATGTTCTAAAGAGACTAATGTTGATGTTCTAAAGAGACTAATGTTGATGTTGTAAACAGACTAATGTTGATGTTCTAAACAGACTAATGTTGATGTTCTAAAGAGACTAATGTTGATGTTCTAAAGAGAATAATGTTGATGTTCTAAAGAGACTAATGTTGATGTTCTAAAGAGACTAATGTTGATGTTCTAAAGAGACTAATGTTGATGTTCTAAAGAGACTAATGTTGATGTTCTAAAGAGACTAATGTTAATGTTCTAAACAGACTAATGTTGATGTTCTAAACAGACTAATGTTGATGTTCTAAACAGACTAATGTTGATGTTCTAAACAGACTAATGTTGATGTTCTAAAGAGACTAATGTTGATGTTCTAAAGAGACTAATGTTGATGTTCTAAAGAGACTAATGTTGATGTTCTAAAGAGACTAATGTTGATGTTCTAAAGAGACTAATGTTGATGTTCAAAAGAGACTAATGTTGATGTTCTAAAGTAAAACTCATGATCTATCTATTTATCTATTCGCTAAATCCTTTGTTGTCTTTCAGTGTCAGGGATAGAAGAGTTCTCTGGAGACGACCCTCTTGTGTGCTGAGTATATTGTGGAGTTTGTCACCTCTTTTATTTCGGTGGTCCATCGTTTTTGTGGTCGGTCTCTAGGTCTGCCTTCACTGTATCTGTGTAGCATAGCTTGTTGTGGTATGCTGTCTGATGGTAGTCTGCTGATGTGTGCAAATCATTTGATCTGTTGTCTCTTAATATATTCCAAGATTGGAGTGGTGCCTGTTCTTTGTCTAATGCATTCATTTCTCACTCTGTATCTTAGCGATATTGCTAGGATTCTGCACAAGCATACTATTTCAGCTGTCACAAGTTTACGTTTATCTTGTGATGTCGTTGTCCATGTTTGGCAATGGTAACACAGCATTGGTATAATAATTTTTTTGAATATAAATCTACAATTTTGTTTCTGAAGATTGGTGTCATTTGTCCTAGGACTTGGTATGCTTAACTACATCTATTGTGTATTTCTATGCTGCTCTTGCCGTCTGTTGTTATATTGCTTCTTAAGTATGTCAATTCTGTCACTTGCTTAAGTCTGTTGTTTCCAATATATATGTTGGTGTTTTTTTCTGTTCTTCCTATCTTCATTACTAACTACATAATCTACATAACTCATGATCAATATTAGAAAAAGACAGTCATCACTTTCTGTTGTTCATTTAGCAAATGTTATGTGATTGTGAACAGTCCTGCTCTTTACTTGTGTGCTATGTTGTGTTCTTGATAAAGAGCTTTTGATCAAAATTTTGAACTTTGTATGTTTTCCTCTGTGTCTCCAGTGACTGTGTGTCATGTGATATATCCTTTCCAGAATGTAGTCTTCCTTATGAATTTCTTGAAATCCCTTTGGTCTCTGGCACAGTGTTTCACCTCCTCTATTGACAAGTGCATGTATTCCTGAATATCTCTTGTCCAGCAACGTCTTGGTCGACATTTCTTATACTGCCTTCTGTCGCCTCCTCCAATAACACTCTTTTCATGCCATCATGTCTCTTCATATGGCAGAAAAAGCCAACTTCCTTCTTAATATAGTGTGTAATAGTCAGCTTTCTTGGATGTTGATTTTGCTTAGCAAGTCTTTGTTGATCTTCCTTGCTGTCCATGGTATTCTCAGGACTCTTCTATAGCACTTCATTTCGAAGGCCTCTATTCTCTTGGCTGTAATTTTATTCATTGTCCATGTTTCACAGCCGTAGGTCACCACTGGAAACACACATGTACGTAACAAACATACCTTAGTTCCCGTGTTTGCACATCTCCACAGTTTTTTTCAGTTTTAATTTGGACATCACTATTGCTGCTCTCCAGTAATTAGCAAAACCTATTACAGTATTTCACCTGTCAGGTTATAATTTTTATGCAGTTGTTACGTAATATTAATGTTTTAGAGTTTAGTGTGTCACACCTTCAAACTAACGTCAAACTATTTCAGCAAGAGCTATAAATATTTGGTAAATTCAATTTTTTTAAATGAATCATTATTCTTCTTCTGTGTTCATTCTCAAACTCCTGTAGATTAGCAGGTTATAGTCCAGAGAATGTGTTATGTTATTGTTTACCTTTTGGCTGAGATATCTGATATCAGAATGGCTCCTGGGTTACTTTGACCCTCTATCGGATGGGGTAGTCAACACAGCTACTGAAACTTCTTGGTCACCTCCTATGACATACATGGTTGGTAAAAGTATTACTATCTTTGCTCCCCTTTCTAATACCAGAAAGTATTTCTGGTATTAGCATATGTATTAGAATATAAGATATGTATCAGGTATTATAATACATATTAAAGTTATACATATTCTCTTTGTAGGCACTGTTGGCCCACCAGTTCCTGGCTGTCATGTTAAGCTTGTAGATATACCATCAATGAATTACTATGCCAAGAACAATATTGGAGAAGTAAGCCTATTGTTGAATTTGTGTATTAAGGGCCTGAAAGGGGAACACAGAATAGCAACACTGTTTACCTTACATGCATGCAATAAGAGGCAACTAAGAAAGTTTTGGGATGGAGTTAGCTGTACAAATCTGTATATGGTCCAAAGACCAGGAAGTCACTCTGAAGTTGGATGTGTGAGGCTAAAAGGTGCAGATATTGCAGCTAAACTGTAATTCATGACACCATGCATCCCATTCTCTGGACTATATCCTGCTAATCTGCAGGAGTTTGAGAATGAAAACAGAACATGAAGGATTTGACATATGTAATTATGTAAAAATTATGTAATTGACTTATAAAGGATTTGAATTATGATTTGGCTGTATAAATTTATCAGATATGTTAGACTTCTATACTGAAAACGGCTGTTCTGGGCGGATAGGCACAGATAACGTAGCTCTGCTGTAAAACAGCTGCACACTGTACTTCATGCTCCCTGACTCAAATCATAAATAATGCTGAATATTTGAGAGTGAATGCAGAAGAAGATGAAGAACTCCTTTAAATAGGAGGTTCCTTCTCACAGCATTGTAATTTTCTGAGAAAGTGAATCTTTTCTGGAGAGATCTGGTTCAAAATTCCTGGCACTGACTCATAATTCCTGGGATTCAAAACAGACATGTTATTGTTGGTTGAGACACATTAATTTTAGAAGTTGGGTTGCATTATCTGATTGAAAAAGAATTAGTAACATACCCTATCCAGAATGTAGCCATCAACCCAGCATGTAGCCATCAAACCAGAATTTTTTGACTGTAGTAATGTTTTTAGTCAGTATAAATACTTTAAGTAATTTGCCATTGCGCTCTGAATGGTGCAAGTGCACAATTGCTTGCTGCGGAACTTTAACCTGGTACATTGTCTGTCACACCACAGAGCTGGACATTTGATTGTCTATTGTCTGTCCCCAGGTGAATGATGGTTGGATCATATTCACATTCGCCGTTAAGTGTAGGGGTGGGAGCGTAAACTGCCTTTCCAAGGTCAGGTGTCGCAGTGGTTGCGTTTAGTCCATGTTTATTCAAGGCTATCTTTATATTTTTTATCCACCGTTTTCTTGGTCTACCTATGCCCTGGAGGGCGTGCATGAGGGGAAGGGGGTTGTGATTTGTATAGTTGTGTATATATGTGTTGTTATGTATATAGTTGTGTATGTGCTGTGATTTGTATAGTTGTGTGTGTCTGTGTTGTGATTTGTATAATTGTGTGTGTATTTATGTTGTGATTTGTATAGTTGTGTGTGTATTTATGTTGTGATTTGTACAGTTGTGGCTTTGTGTTGTGATTTGTATAGTTGTGTATGTGTTGTGATTTGTATAGTTGTGTGTATTTATGTTGTGATTTGTATAGTTGTGTATGTGTTGTGTGATTTTTATTCTTTTGCCAATAATATTTTACCAGTGCACAATGATGAATATATTAATCTACCACATACAGGTATGTGCTAAAGGAGATATTTTGCTTTGTAAATACTACAAACAGCCAGATAAAACTGCAGAAACTATTGATGCAGATGGTTGGCTTCATACAGGAGATGTTGGGATGTGGTTACCGGTATAGTACTATATGTTTTCTTAGTTATAGCTTGTTATTTTTCTGTAACAAAAATTGGCACACTAGCATATGACACATAATTACTAAGACATTGAGAAGATCAAACAGTCAGGTATGGCAGTTGTGACACAAATACCAATTACTAAATAAACCACATATGCTGCTACCTCTTCTTTTCGTTGTCGGCCGTGTTTGTAATTATTTCTTCTTCTTCTGCGTTCAGCATCTGTGGTCATGCTATACCATCAGGCCTGTCGTCAAGGTGAAGTCCACTGTCTTCTCCAGGTCAGAGCGGCTGCCCCATAGCTTTTGCCTCAAGTCTGTATTTTCTGGCCAGGTCTGCTGTCTCTGCTCTTTGTATGTTGGGCAGTCCTGAAGTGTGTGTTCCGGGGTCTGTGTTCCGGATCCACATGGGCATTCATCTGTGTATGAGATCCTTAATCGGTAAAAATGACCCAACAGTCTACAGTGGCCTGTTCTAAGGCGAAATATTGTGGTCTGTTGATATCTTTGGAGGAGATGTATTGCATCATGTTCGTATTCCCCTTCCATTTGTTTCTTCCACTTTACTGTGTATGTGTTGCGGATTATTGTTTTTGCTTCTCCGTAAGACAGTGGGTGTCTGTGTTGCTCCATTTCGCTTCCTGCCTTTGACAGAGCATCCACTTTCTCATTTCCCATGATTCCACAGTGTGATGGTATCCATTGAAGTGCAATAGCTGTTGATTTCTGGATCTGTCTTAGCTCATGTCTGATGTTGTGCAGAAGGCTTTCGTTTCTGTTGCTCTGGATTTATTCCAGTAGGGATCTGTAATTATTTGAATTTTCATTTGTTAGTCACAAATGTGAGATACAGACTATATTTCTAATTAAAGATGTTTATAAATGAATAGTTTTTCTATATCTATATGTTCACTCTGCAAAAATATTCAAAGCAACCGTTTACATCCTTATTAATTTATAATTGTTTTTGTCATCTTTTTTATTACTTATGGTATTTGTAGCACATGTTTATTTATTTATTATTGTTACTTTTACATCTGACATGTATGGTATAATTTTTTTTTTACGTTTAGGATTATCTGTTAATAATAATTTTGTATTCATAGACATTGTGCCCATAGACAAATTTATCTCTGTTACTAAATATTCAAGTTTTGCTCTTGTACCACATGGGATCAAAGTATCAGTGTATGCTGGTGATCTGGTGCATGGAAGAACATGTGACAGTTGCTACTAAACAAATACAAAGAGCTATTGATGCCTTAACCTTATGGGCAAAAAGATGGTGCATCAGCATTAACACAGATAAGTGCAGCACTACACTCTTTACCCTCTCACCAAAACAAAAAGTCAGTGTTATCAAGATAGATGGAGAGCTTTTGAAAGAAGACAAACAACCCACATACTTCGGAGTTACTTTTGATGATAAGCTGACATGGAAGCAGCACATAAACAAAGCAACAACAAAATCCAGGAGGAAGTTAGCTATCCTGAGAAAACTAAGTGGAACCACATGGGGAGCCAGTGGAAATATACTCTGTAAAGTGTACGAGCAAGGCATAAGACCACACCTGGAATATGGTTCAACTGCGTGGTGTCCTGCATCAAACACCACACTACAAGAACTACAAGTACAAAACCAGGTGTTCAGGTTAATGCTGGGAGCAAAGAAAATGGGAAGAATGCAAACTCTTGGCAAATGCAGAGACACAAAGGTGCTAATACAAGCATAAAAGTTTAAGTGTATACCAAGTCATCCAATGAAGGAAAAATTCCAAAATTTTAACAATGGGGTGGCTGAAAAAAAAGCAGCTTTATCCACCAAGCTAAATGACTTCATAGACAACTTACAGACCTACTTGAAGTTGACAGTCCCTTAAGGTCTGTACCAGAACAAACCCCTTGGAGTGAAAGACATGGAATGCCAATATACATTCAGACCCACGTAAAAGGAATACTAAGCGAGGACGAACAGAACAGTGTTCAGCGAAGGACAGTCACCCTGTTTCCTGGACGAGGAATATCCACAAGACCTATGGGTCAGAGTATACACAGATGGGTCAGCACAGAATGCCGTGAGGAATGGAGGTGCAGGTGTATATATAGAGTATCCACACAAGTCTAGAGATATGATCAGAACACCAAAAGGGAAATTCTGCAATAATTATGATGTTTAAATTCAGGCAATTAGGGTAGCAACTGAAAAACTGCTGAACTCCAATCCTGGCCCACAGCCCATGGTATTCCTGACAGATGCAAGGTCAGTGCTTCAAGCTCTCCAGTCTGGAAAACTAACAGACTTACAAAAAGTACTTAATGAACTGTCTTACCAAAATAGGGTAACCATGCAGTGGATATCCTCTCACTATGGAATACCAGGAAATGGAAAAAGCAGACCAACTGGCTAAGGAACGTGCAGCCGAAGACCAACTAGATGTACTAATCATCTACCATCAGAAAAAACAGATGATCAAATCAATAAGAAAGCCACAAACACCAACACAAGATGACTTAACACATTATGAACAGATCAGTACAAGTTGTAATTCTACACCAAGAACAGGACACAACCAACTTCACAGTCACATATACACAAAGTTCAAGATTGGCAACACTGCGATTTGCATGTGTGGGGAGGCAGAACAGAGTGGCAAACATATACTTCAATATTGTTCTTGAACGCTGAGGCAGACATATTGGCTAGGGGAAACAACACTGGAATCAAAGCTCTATGGGCCACTGTGTGAATTACAAAAGACAGTGAGTTTGATTAAGGAGACAGAATTACAGATATAGACATGTTTCAAGTGAGCGAAAGAAGTACTCATTGGTAATTTGTTCTGTAACATGCACTCATAATGAACCTCCTCAATGAAGTCATGGAAAAGGGGCAATAATACATTGACGCTGGTCTCATGCTGAAATTGTATGTGCTGGGCAAATGCTGTAAAACTAACAGCATGTAAGTCATGCTCTACAGCTCAAACTGCACAAATACCCATAATGATATTTGAGAGCGAATGCAGAAGATGAATGATGTTGCTGTGTACCTGCATTGTTTTTTTAATGGCCTAAGGAATGATGATGAGGAGAGAGAGTTCTTCAGTGCTAACATAACTCCTACACTAACATATGGATGCGAGTCTTAGACAATAAACAAACAAGAAAGTGGGAAATTAGAGGCAATAGAGATGTCTGATCCAGTGCCCAATTGATGCTGGGTCGACCCAGGAACCATTGCGGTCTGAAAAAGCATTTCCACATCAACTGGGAAATGAACCTAGGACCACTCATATGCGAAGCTAGTGCGCTAACCACCGCACAACACACCACCCCCCCCCCATATCTTAGTAAAAAAACTAAAGGTTTTGAACTGTAAGTCTATTCATAAAATCACTAAAAAATATGTCTATAGACCAAGTAAAACTGGCTTCTGTCCTTTAGAATGCTGGAAGGCTAATGGTCACACACTGCTCCATTGGTGGTTTATGTACAAGGACACACAAAGCAGAACAAAATTATAAGATGGTGGAGTTTATTTTGTTGCAATATTAATAAAATTAAGATTTTTTTGTCTAATGGTGGGATGTTTTTTTTCTCTCCCTGCAGAATGGAACACTTAAGATTGTTGATAGAATAAAGCACATATTTAAACTATCACAGGTAAAAAATTGATATCTTGTGTAAATATGAATGTAATGTTGAATTATTATCTGTATAGATATGTACATATCTGTACCTTTACCTTACAAATACAGACTGAACAATCCTTGTAATTCAGATGTATTTTCGGTATTGTGCGAGTCACTCTCATTGTTGTTAAAACTGCTTTGCAGGGTTGATTTCTACTACTTAAAACACAAGTTCAATCTATCATTTTCTGACTATGTCAGTGAGCTATAAATTTATGCTCAGAGTGTTAAAGTTCATGCTGTGTACTTTTTAATGAAGGGTTGCCGCCCACACACCAGCTCAGCTTAGAAGGAAAATTGAAGGTTAGGAGGAAAACAATATAAAAAATTGATAAAAAATATCAGTAATACACAAACCAACAGAAATAGTGACATAACTCTACTTTCTGCGGTAGCTATGGACCATCAATCATCCCTAGTGCAGGATGAAAAGGATGATCTATCATTGTTAACATGCCTGCAGATCTGAAGGTCTTAACTCCTGAAAACTTTAGATCTTATTTTTTTTAATCATTGGAACAAATTTCTCACAGGTAGCATTGCCTTAGCCATTGAAATCCATAATGCGTTGTGATCTTTAGATGATATAATTTTAGATGTTACATTTGGGTAAAGTTGATCATTATTTGTGTTAATGTATTTTCATTAGACAAGTTTTAACTCATCACACTGTCACCATACTCATCTCATCACACTGTCACCATACTCATCTCATCACACTGTCACCATACTCATCTCATCACACTGTCACCATACTCATCTCATCAATAGGGGGAGTATATTGCACCTGAGAAGATAGAAAATGTCTACAGAGCAAGTCCATATGTTGCACAATGTTTTGTAGATGGAGACAGCTTGAAGGTGAGCAAGTACATTTTCATCTTTATTTGCTGTTAGTCAAACATGCACTTAATTTTGGATGGAATATATAAAATTGTTTATTGTTCAGGTAACATATTCTTTCCAGAAATGTAGTCTTCTTTATGGGTGGTCTGAATTCCTGACATTTGTGGGCGAGTTGGCCTGCTGTAGTCAGAAACATAGCTAAACACTGAAATATTTTGTGTCCATTTTTATCTTGGGCATGTCTTTTCTCTGTTATCAACAACCATGCCTGCTATAATTAGTTTTTCCAATCTGCTATGTTTCAAGAGAAAGGCAGAGATAGAAGTGAAAGGAAAGCTTCATGAGATGAACAAGAATATCTTTTAACAGAGTGCACCGCCAAGACAAGAGACAGATATTGGAGGTCAATCACGGCTAACCTTCGATGCAGAGACGACATCAGATATATGTTTCTTTATATGGCAGTATGGTTATGTATTTTCCTCATGAAAACACGCACTGAAAATCAAAGATATTGTAAATTATGTATGCACACCAATTTTGAAACACACATCTATCCCGATGGAAACCAAGAGGCAAATAATTCAATATTCATCCCAACATTACGTTTTTAAAGTCAGACATGGACTAACTAAAGAACAAGATAGAAAGCTTACTAGGTGTGAAATAAGATGTCTAAGAAAAACAGAAGAGATCATGTGAGAAATGAGGAGATTACAAGAACTGTTGGAACAACATCAGTGGTCAAATATATTGAAAAACAGATTGAAATGGTTCTGCCACCTAATGAGAATGAACCCTTATTGGCAAGAGCATACAATATGAAAATGGAAACAGGAAGATACAGAGGAAACCAAGAAGAAAGTTTGTTTGTTTGTTTTTCGTTCGCTCCATTGTAACCATCACGGATATCCGTGCGATTTCCGCCGGGAGCGTGATTACGTTGTGCCACCGTTATGCGCCTTGTAGGCCTAGCACATCCGATTTCGACATGCCTTGACAATTCGGGTGGGCTACCCTTATCCTGTGACAGCCTCTATATATGTCTCCAGGCACGCGTAGTGGAGACTCTTCGTCAGACAATTTTTTTTTTGCTCTCGTCTGACTCGAATGAGGTGTTCCACTGTCTATGAACTTGCCTCATGTAATTGGACGTGCTGTGCCTGTGCCCATTGGGTACTGAACCGTTTCTCATCCGTGAGCCTGGTTCCTTAACCTTTAGGACCCTGAATTAAAATTAAGAAATATCCCCCTGGGCCTGAATTATTTTTTGGAAAATTTGCGTTATTGATGGTGGGTGTTTTGAAAACGCGATATCTTTTTTGTTTTAAAAGATATCAAAATAATGTTTGCACATCTAAATAAAGGAGTGAATAGTGAATATAATCATGTTTTTGTTGTTGTTGTATGTGTGATATAACAGTTGTGAGCAAGTTGTGAAGTTGAAAATTCGGGAAAAAATCGCAAAGCGCCATTTTCAAAATCGCAAATATATCTTCTTGACGACCCTAATACATGAGCAATGTGTGGCAACATTGATAACATACTCATAAATACCTATACTTATTGTATACGTATTGTTTTATATCCAAACTAATATAATATGAACTAAAATAACTAATAAAACGTGAAGACATCGCATATAATGACCGTCCGGTCAACACTAGGTCTATGCCGACACGCAACGTAATTATTGTCCATGCACACATGTGGCACCTCTGATACATATTATCTTTGTGTTTTTGAATGAATAAACACACATTCTTATTAAACAACAACATATTAAACACAAAGAACAACAATTAGAACATGTAGTCACGATCATTTACCCATGCCACGCGGTACTCAATTTGATAGTAAAATACGGCCGAAAATGGCAAAAATCGCTCCCGAAATGCGTTGATAACATCAGCCGGCTTTCTCCTTCTATACAACGCTAATGTGTAAAAGAATTTGACCTTTACACTGTGACGTATTCCTAGCTTCGTTTGGCGGGCTTTATACGTCACTGGTTCATTACTTCGCGAAGTTCCGAGCTCGGGAATCGGGCGATATCGTATGGTGCGTGGCCTCACCCACAGACACACGGGAATGTGTACTCCAGGTGCGTGACCTCACCCATAGGGGCCTAAAGGTTAAGGGGAAGAACTCAACAGAGGAGTTGGACCCTGGCTCTTTCGCCCTCTTAGCCGAGGTGTCATTCACCGACATCGTGTACCCCTCGTCCAAGTTCGAGTCTCACACCACGCGTTTGAGAGCAAGGCGTTCTCGAGCTGAGCGTCCTTGTCCCAATAGCGCCTGAGCCCATCAGGTACTGAACCCTTTCTCTCTTCAAGTGTATTTCCGGTGTAGGAATACCTGACAGTAGAGTTGGGCCAGGGCTAAATCGTTGTCCTTTTTGTGCCTGAGCGCATCGAGTACGGAAGAAGAAGGTGAATTGAAGGAGTCAATTGCCAACATTCTAACACGGCACAGTATTACTGTATATCAAGCGACCAGATGTGCAATAGCCCGAAAACCGATCTTCATTCAATCCTGTGATGCCTCACAGCACAAGCAGAGAAAAGAAAATAGATAGCTAGATAGAATAATTTAATATGCCCGACATCATGAGCATTAATGAATATTTGAAATATAATGTAATGATTATTTTGAGGGGCTTGTTAGATTTCATAATTAGAGCAGTGCAATGTTAAGTCATTGGCTCACCAACCAGCAGACTCTCTGGTTTCATGTTCACTCATTCACGGTTTGAAATAAAAATGACTCATGTGGTTCTCCCAGCTACCAGAAAGTAGTGTACCAATATGCAGTGCTCTGGTAAGTTTGAGGAATAATGTCATCGCTGCAAAGAGAGTGCAGTAGGATGCTGTAATTAGGCGATTTCTGGTCAACCACTGACTAAACAGCTGAGCACTTATGGGAAACCCTGTGTTATGACGCTGGTTCATATCTCATCTTACCTTTACATTTTACCTTTATTTCATAATTTATTATCATTCATAAATTATTTAGGTTATGTCATAAGTTATGGAGGTTGTGTTATAAGTTATGGAGGTTGTGTTATAAGTTATGGAGGTTGTGTTATAAGTTATGGAGGTTGTGTTATAAGTTATGGAGGTTGTGTTATAAGTTATGGAGGTTGTGTTATAAGTTATGGAGGTTGTGAATATGCAGACATTTAAAACAACTGAATATCTCATGTTTATTTGAAATAATTGTTTATTTTCAGTCGCACATCATGGCTGTTGTGGTTCCAGATGTCTTGTATCTCAGCAAATGGGCACCTAATAATGGCTATCCGACAGACCTGCAGGAATTTTGTGATCATAAGGTAGTCATGTATTGTAAATTGAATGTAAACTTTTGCTTTTATACACTGAGGAGATGGGGTAATTCACACACTGAGAAAATGGTAGAGATTCACACACTGAGAAAATGGTAGAGATTCACACACTGAGAAAATGGTAGAGATTCACACTCTGAGAAAATGGTAGAGATTCACTCACTGAGAAAATGGTAGAGATTCACTCACTGAGAAAATGGTAGAGATTCACTCACTGAGACGATAGTGGGGATTCATATACGAAAAAGATAGAGATTCACTCACTGAGAAGATGATGGAGAATCTGACACTGAGAAGATGGTGGGAATTCACTCATTAAGAATATGGTGGGAATTCACACACGGAGAAGATGGTGGAGATTCAGACACTGAGAAGATGGTGGGGATTCAGAAACTGAGAAGATGGTGGAAATTCACTCATTAAGAAGATGGTTGGAATTCACACACTGAGAAAATGGTGGAGATTCTGACACTGAGAAGATGGTAGGTATTCACTCATTAAGAAGATGGTGGGAATTCACACACAGAGAAGATGGTGGAAATTCATATACTGAGAAGATGGAGATTCAAAAGGTAGGGATGCACTCACTAAGAAGATGGTGGAGATTCAAAAGGTAGGGATTCACTCACTAAGAAGATGGTGGAGATTCAAAAGGTAGGGATTCACTCACTGAGAAGATGGTGGAGATTCAAAAGGTAGGGATTCACTCACTAAGAAGATGGTGGAGATTCAAAAGGTAGGGATTCACTCACTGAGAAGATGATAGGGATTTACTCAATGAGGAAGCTTGGGGATTCACTCATTAAGAAGATGGTGGGAATTAACTCATTAAGAAGATGGTGGGAATTAACTCATTGAAAAGATGGTGGGAATTAACTCTCTTAGAAGATGCTAGGAAGTAATATATATGAGATTGTTAAATGTTGGAGTCATGGTTTGTTCAATTATTTTCAAAATGGCAAATACCTGTGTTTAAAAAGTTATTATTAGTTTCTGAACCACATAGATGTTTAGAACTAATTTGAAGGCGTAAAAATAAATGAAAACTCACTCAAAACATATTCTGTGTTGATACAGTTAATTTAATAATAAAAATCAGTGTTATACTTGCACAGCAAGCTCAAGAAATATATACAATTCTAGTCGCTGAATGAAAGTGTATTTGCTATCAATAGGATTCCCATGAGTTGATCCTCAAAGACATTTTAGAACAAGGAAGACTTGTAGGTCTTAAAGGTTTTGAGCAGGTAAGAACATTTAGATTTTATTGGTAATTACACCTAGTATTTTATATTGTTACCTGGTACATTATTTCTCCCAATGAGAAAACTAGCAACACTATTAATACTGTAAACTCTGCCCTGTCTGGGCTGAAAGGCTGCAGGACAACACAATTTTCCAGATGTCCTATCATATCTGTTTAATAACCAAAGCACCTTTCAAAACTTATTAAAACCCTGTACACTCTCTATATATTAGACACATTGACAGCATATTATATTGAGTATGAAGCCATCAACCAGGCATATTTTTTACTATATTGATTTTCTAGGCAGCATAAATAAATTCATTCTGTTTGATTTTTACACTGGATTTCAGATAAGTTTTATTTTATTTGATATTCTTCTTCTTTCCTTCCTCTTTTACCCTTTACTGGTGTCGAGGGAGATACAATGTTCTTGTTTTTCTGGCAGCTTCAGATAATGTTATTTGGTGTTCGTGTAATGTCTCTTTGATGTTGTCGATCCAGCGTACTCTAGGTCTACCCTTGGCTCTTCTTTCTGCTTCTCCTCTCTTCATATATGCTTTATAAACTAATGAATCACACAGCATTCTTTCCAGATGACCAAACCATTGTATCTGTTGGTTTTGTATTGATATTAAGATTATCCATTTTATTATATTTACTCTGTTGCTTTTCATTTTACTCTCTCTTCTGTTATTGCCATATTTGTCTTTTTTCTTCCTTTTTATTTTTATTTCTCTCATCCTATCTCCTTTATGATCCTCTTTTGCTTATCTCATACATTATGATTCTCTGTTTGTAATATTCATTTCTTGTTGCTAGTTTTTGTCCTGATGAAGACTTTTCAGTCTAAACGTTATTTGTTTCTGTTTATATCATTAGCGTGTTTTGTATTTTCCTGCAACACTCCCTACATAACTGTTCTCATTACTCTGTGTTGCACCAGCCCTCACACATTTAGTACTTTAGGTTGTTCCCTAACACTTAGGATTTATCTTTTTATAAATAGATTCAGTAGTTTGCTATTTTTTTCTGAACAGTCTAAATGCGAAATTTCCTGTGACGGGATTCAAACTTGGCTGTTCATAGGTTGCTCTGTACCTCACCACAGAGCCGGACATTATATATGTTATATTTATATCATTAGTATTCTGAATATGTGTGTTCGTCCATCATAAGTGATGATAACCATTTTTTTACATCCACTTTTGACAATTCAGTTATAATTATACCATGCCTAATAGTTCGTAGATGACTAATGAGCGCTATTCGAGCTGTAAATGTCCTTGGACAGTTCGAGCATGGAATTACCACTGTAGACGGACTTTTATCTATCTGTGACTTTCTAACTACTCTCCACTGTTGAGCTGCAGCGTTTCTCCTCTTTTCACAAGATGTTCTCTTTTTTATTGTAGAGCGCCATGCAGATCTATTTTGTGCAAGTTCTTCCCATGTGTCTTAGTCTATTTCAAACGCTTTCAGTGAGGTCTTTAATGAGTCCTTGTAACATTTCTTTTGGCCACCTTGAGATCATTTACCCTTCTCCAGCTCACCACAGAGAAGTATCTTTTGCAGGTGATGGTCTGGCATACGTACCAAATGACCAGCCCAAAGAATTTGTGTCTGCATCAGGATAGTGTCAATGCTGGGGATACCAGATCTGTCAAGGACAGTCATGTCTATCTGGAATCTTGTCTTGCCATGTGATGTTCATAACTTTTCTGAGACAGGTTGTGTGAAAGTGATTGAGTTTCCTCACATGACGTCTATACACAGTCTATGTTTCACTAGCGTATAACAGCACTGGAAGTATCACTGCTCTGTAGACTTTCAGCTTAGTCTGTAGGTTAACCTTTAGCAAGCCGGATTAAAAAATACAAAACGTCTTCCTGCCACCGGATTCTTTCTTTGAGAATTTGCAGTATTGATGGTGACTATTTTGAAAATGTGATAATTATTTTGTTGTTAGAGATATTAAAATAATATTTGCACATATAAATAAAGAATTGAATTCTGCATATATTGGTGTAATTTCTGTACATGTGTGTGTGATACCAGACGTATGAGAAAGTGGTAAAGACATTTTTCACAAAAAACATATATTTTATAACAAATAAAGAGAAAAAAATTAGTAAAAAAATAACTTACTTTACTTATTGAATTGCTTGGGAACACTGTACACTAAATCACACGCAAATCTGTTGTATTTATGTTCTTTCATTGCGAATTTATCAAAATATTGCCCGGGGAACTGTATAAAACATATGGATCTGCAGTAAAATCGTTCTTTGAGCTTAGGCCTAGAGTCATTTTTGGTGCCACTTCAACATATTCGATATCAAACGTCTACAAGTCCCCAAACCAATACTGCATTCTGTATATTCACTGCTGTGAAACTAAATAACTCAATAATTCATGATTCAAGCCACGATTCAATGTTATTTTATTCAAAATACGATGAAAGAAAGGTCTATAAAACCGATCCACCATCATGGCATCGTACCGGTGTGCAGATGTGGTCAGATTAATTGCTATAAAATTTGTACCTTCTAACTAGCCATTCTTACAATGATCATGTCGGACGTAGGAATGAACCGGCTTCAATTGCGCATGTTTCCCGAGTAACCAATCAGGCTGAGGGGCATCTATTATAAAGATACTCATTGGATGGAGTATGTTGCCAACGACGCTAGTCGCCATTTTGTTTTTTTGTCGCCTTGTGTTAATATAGGCACGGTGAAAGTTAATGACATTTCCATGCCACACATTTGCATACAATCTGCCGAAAGTGCTGCTTTCCTAGGTGATCCTAGTATACACTTCATCATCAACATTGGCATCTTGTGATAATGTACTACCTAAGTATGTGATTCTATTCACAACTTTCATTGCTATACCAGTTACCATTATAAATTTCGGGCGTTGGAGAATCTGTCTATAATACTTTGTAGATCAGCCTCAGAGTTGGAATTTAGGGCACAGTCATCAGCAAATAGGAGATCCCTGATTGTGTGTGATTTGACTTTGGTTTTTGCTTGGAGCTGCTGAAAGTTGGATGTGAAAATGACTTGCACTGGGGATTTTGATTAAAGTGAGGAGTAGTTGTGCAAAACGTTGACCTCACTCTCTTATCGGACCTCATTTGAAAGCATTGACAAGACAAATCGAGACGACTGGAAGTGAAGTATGATGCAGTGCATGACCATGGCTTTCTACGTGTCTCACCATTCCTGATGCGATCCACATCACGTTGCTGGCATTCGTCTACATTACCCTGTGGGCCGATAAACTATCGTACCTCATACACGTAAATTCACCAAATATCAGACTTTACGTGTAGTGGCTAGACATGACTGGTATGCTTTTTAAGACAGTCTCAGCATGAGATCACCTGCTTTATGACTGCCTAACAGGCTGTCAGTCGAACGTGGAGCCAGAACACGCATCAGACAGTCCACTGATGTTATGTTCACACGACGCATCACGACTGGTGTAGCTACACAGTGAACGATATTCAATGTGTTGTTGATACTGAAGTAAATTAGGTTATCGCATAAACTTGAAAATTATAAAACAGAATCATTCTTTATAATTATTCTGAATATACATATAGTAGAATATCCATTGTAAATACAGTACAAATTTTCTTTGCACTTCGACCAAAATGGCAGACAAGAATGGATGTGTTCTCTCTAAGGTGTCTGATTAGCAGCTGTTTCTTCCCAAAAGTAATGACAACCTATGGGAATAATGTGCCTAGAAATTTCCAATGGATAAATCTTACGGCTGTGAAACATGGTCCCTAAGTAAATAAGCGGCAAAGAAGATCAACGCCTTTGAGATGAAATGCTACAGAAAAGATACTTTGAATGTCATGGAAGGAAAAATAGAGAAACTGAGATATTATAAACACATTGAAGATGCCAGAGTGTTGGTTACGCAGTAGCAAAAGAAAACCACCTGTTTGGTCATATAAAGAGACACGACTATTTAGAAAGTCAAATAATGGAGAGCGGAGCATGGCTAGTAAATCAAGGTAGACCACAAACCATGGGCATTCCATGCCCAAACTGTACAAAGGCATTTACAGCCAGAATAGGGAACTCATAGTCAAGGACATAACTCTAAATTTAAAAAGGTCTATCCATCTATATGCTGTGGCTCTTGTTTGCCTTGCGGCGTCGGGGGTGGAAGAGTTCTCTGGAGAAGGCCTTCTTGTGTTCTGTTTGTAAGCTTGTTCCTATGGCTTCTTTGATTTCTGTGATCCATCTTTTATATGGTCTGCCTTATAGCCGTTAGTCTATGTATCCTGGCCATGTGTGGCATGCTATCTTATAGTAATCTGGAAGCGTGTGAAAACCACTTGATCTGTTGTCTTTTGATGTGTTCCAGTACTGGTATTGTTCTTGATTCTTTTGGATACGTTAATCAACGATTTAACAAATTGTCATTGTAAAACTCCCAGTGTTTCTGTAACGGATGTTATAGTTCTAAGTTAAGATTTCAAATCAAACAACATAATAAGAGAGGAGACAAAACAAGACTATGTGATGAACATCATCAGAAAACATCGCTGGACATACATCGGCCACATACTTAGAATGAAGAAAGACAGAATTAAGAAAAGCCTTCATGTGGACACCAGATGGGAAAGAAAAAAGGGAAGACCAAAAACAACGCTTAGAAGAACATTTATAAATGAATTAAAATCAACAGGCATAAATGCACAAGACCTGCAATCCTTGGCAACTGACCGACAGGCATGGAGAACTATGACATCCACACTATGTGCCAAACTTGGCAAAAGGGAAACTGACTGACTGGTATTGTTTTGGATATCTGTCTGATGTTATCATTTCTAATTCTATCTCTTAATGACACTTCGAGTATTCTTCGTAGACATGTCATTTCTGCTGTCACTATTCTTCTTTTGTCTTGAACTGTCATTGTCCAGGTTTGGCACTGGTAGCACAGTGATGGAATATTAATAGTCATTGTTAAACTTTAGTGTCTATGTTTACATTTTTGTTCTTGAAAATACGTGTCATCTGTCTTAGGATCTGGTATGTTTTGTTGCATCTATTTTTTATTTCTTTACTGGTTTACGTCTCACTTGATATAATGCTTCTAGGTAAACTCATTTACCTGTTTAAGGTGTGTATCATCGATGAAGATAGAACTCATTTACCTGTTTAAGGTGTGTATCATCGATGAAGATAGAACTCATTTACCTGTTTAAGGTGTGTATCATCGATGGAGATAGAACTCATTTACTTGTTTAAGGTGTGTATCATCGATGAAGATAGTGATATTTCTTTCTTTCTTTGCTATTGCCATTGTTTCTTTCATTTCAGTATTAATCTTCATGTTGAAATTTTGACATGCTGTGTGGAGTCTGTTCATATGTTCTTGCAAATTTTCTTCTGATGTTGCTATTAGTACTTGGTCATCTGCAAAGAGTAGTTATTTCAATTTGTCATTTATATGTTATTTCATATTTTCTTTGAAAAGGTGTATGTAACAAATGGTCATCATCATCATGTGATGGTTGAACAACAACAGCTTACTGTGTAGGATATCAGAATGTATGTGTGTTGTGTAATATGGCACATCAATTTTCTGACCAGTATCTTATCTGGGAACTCTCATGTCATCCGCATGCTGGACGATCATCTTCCAAAGAAACATCTATGGTGAACAGTGTGTTGGTAGGCTTTCAAGTGGAGGTCAGACAAAATGTTTAAAGGACTACTTGAAAAAAACATCTCTCAAGTAATGCAGAATCTCTTAAACTCTTAGGAAACCACATCTCTTGACCACCCAGCCTTGCATAGTCAGATCAGTGCTGGTTTTTTTAAAACCTTTGAACAGAGTAGAACACTGCATGCAATTCAAAAGAAACAAAAATGAAAGGAGAGATCAGTTTTCCCACATCTCAAGACCGACTTCATTTTCTGCTCATACTGCAACAGGTTTGACAGAGCCCATATTAGACTTTCATCTGGAGACTCACATGCACAGAACCTGATTTGACTTCTTTTTTTTTTCTAATGTCTGTCTCATCTTCACTTTGGAAGGAGTAACATCATTTTGTCATATATATCTTGTAAGATGGTGATAACCTGATGTTGAATCATATAGGATCATTATTATCTACATTTTCCAGTATTTCTTTGAATATTTGAGTACAATACAGACCTGAAGGAGGCCATATGAGAAGCGAGCATCCGAAGAAGGGTAGTTCTAATGTGGATACCATCCCACTGTGGCATACCAGGACATGAAATTACAGATATTCTAGCCCAAGATGAAGCGAAACAGGAACAAAGACTAAGAAATCACCAGGAGAAGAAGACTCTCATCAAAGCTATTAGGAAAGTCAACCACCCAAAAGACAACTACTACTATCTTGAAAGAGCCAGCAAGTTATCATCTTCCGCATGAGGAAGGACACAACAGACTAGATAGCCACTTAAATAGACTAAGACTGGTCCCATCAGCTATTTTTCCATATGGACTAACAGCACAGACAACGGAATATATCCTGCAAGACTATTACACTAAACCAATTATGGAAGGAGCACAGAGGCAAATATCCACAGAAAGCTGTATGAGAGCACTGAGGAGCCTTCAAATAAAGCAGCATTTATTAAGAAAACCAGACTTACTGTGTAGACATGTTCAACTGCAAATGAGAAGAAAAGGATGTACAATCAAAGATTATTTCACTAATTCATGTTCATATTTCCAACTTTATTTTTCCCCCCACCAGTGAAAGATATCTTGGAGACAATCAAGGATTATTTCACTAATTCATGTTCACATTTCCAACTTTATTTTTCCCCCCACCAGTGAAAGATATCTTGGAGACAATCAAGGATTATTTCACTAATTCATGTTCATATTTCCAACTTTATTTTTCCCCCCACCAGTGAAAGATATCTTGGAGACAATCAAGGATTATTTCACTAATTCATGTTCATATTTCCAACTTTATTTTTCCCCCCACCAGTGAAAGATATCTTGGAGACAATCAAGGATTATTTCACTAATTCATGTTCACATTTCCAACTTTATTTTTCCCCCCACCAGTGAAAGATATCTTGGAGACAATCAAGGATTATTTCACTAATTCATGTTCATATTTCCAACTTTATTTTTCCCCCCACCAGTGAAAGATATCTTGGAGACAATCAAGGATTATTTCACTAATTCATGTTCATATTTCCAACTTTATTTTTCCCCCCACCAGTGAAAGATATCTTGGAGACAATCAAGGATTATTTCACTAATTCATGTTCACATTTCCAACTTTATTTTTCCCCCCACCAGTGAAAGATATCTTGGAGACAATCAAAGATTATTTCACTAATTCATGTTCATATTTCCAACTTTATTTTTCCCCCCACCAGTGAAAGATATCTTGGAGACAATCAAGGATTATTTCACTAATTCATGTTCATATTTCCAACTTTATTTTTCCCCCCACCAGTGAAAGATATCTTGGAGACAATCAAAGATTATTTCACTAATTCATGTTCATATTTCCAACTTTATTTTTCCCCCCACCAGTGAAAGATATCTTGGAGACAATCAAGGATTATTTCACTAATTCATGTTCATATTTCCAACTTTATTTTTCCCCCCACCAGTGAAAGATATCTTGGAGACAATCAAGGATTATTTCACTATTTCATGTTCATATTTCCAACTTTATTTTTCCCCCCACCAGTGAAAGATATCTTGGAGACAATCAAGGATTATTTCACTAATTCATGTTCATATTTCCAACTTTATTTTTCCCCCCACCAGTGAAAGATATCTTGGAGACAATCAAGGATTATTTCACTAATTCATGTTCATATTTCCAACTTTATTTTTCCCCCCACCAGTGAAAGATATCTTGGAGACAATCAAGGATTATTTCACTAATTCATGTTCATATTTCCAACTTTATTTTTCCCCCCACCAGTGAAAGATATCTTGGAGACAATCAAGGATTATTTCACTAATTCATGTTCATATTTCCAACTTTATTTTTCCCCCCACCAGTGAAAGATATCTTGGAGACAATCAAGGATTATTTCACTAATTCATGTTCATATTTCCAACTTTATTTTTCCCCCCACCAGTGAAAGATATCTTGGAGACAATCAAGGATTATTTCACTAATTCATGTTCATATTTCCAACTTTATTTTTCCCCCCACAAGTGAAAGATATCTTGGAGACAATCAAAGATTATTTCACTAATTCATGTTCATATTTCCAACTTTATTTTTCCCCCCACCAGTGAAAGATATCTTGGAGACAATCAAGGATTATTTCACTAATTCATGTTCATATTTCCAACTTTATTTTTCCCCCCACCAGTGAAAAATATCTTGGAGACAATCAAGGATTATTTCACTAATTCATGTTCATATTTCCAACTTTATTTTTCCCCCCACCAGTGAAAGATATCTTGGAGACAATCAAGGATTATTTCACTAATTCATGTTCATATTTCCAACTTTATTTTTCCCCCCACCAGTGAAAGATATCTTGGAGACAATCAAGGATTATTTCACTAATTCATGTTCACATTTCCAACTTTATTTTTCCCCCCACCAGTGAAAGATATCTTGGAGACAATCAAGGATTATTTCACTAATTCATGTTCACATTTCCAACTTTATTTTTCCCCCCACCAGTGAAAGATATCTTGGAGACAATCAAGGATTATTTCACTAATTCATGTTCATATTTCCAACTTTATTTTTCCCCCCACCAGTGAAAGATATCTTGGAGACAATCAAGGATTATTTCACTAATTCATGTTCATATTTCCAACTTTATTTTTCCCCCCACCAGTGAAAGATATCTTGGAGACAATCAAGGATTATTTCACTAATTCATGTTCACATTTCCAACTTTATTTTTCCCCCCACCAGTGAAAGATATCTTGGAGATAATCAAAGATTATTTCACTAATTCATGTTCATATTTCCAACTTTATTTTTCCCCCCACCAGTGAAAGATATCTTGGAGACAATCAAGGATTATTTCACTAATTCATGTTCATATTTCCAACTTTATTTTTCCCCCCACCAGTGAAAGATATCTTGGAGACAATCAAGGATTATTTCACTAATTCATGTTCATATTTCCAACTTTATTTTTCCCCCCACCAGTGAAAGATATCTTGGAGACAATCAAGGATTATTTCACTAATTCATGTTCATATTTCCAACTTTATTTTTCCCCCCACCAGTGAAAGATATCTTGGAGACAATCAAGGATTATTTCACTAATTCATGTTCATATTTCCAACTTTATTTTTCCCCCCACCAGTGAAAGATATCTTGGAGACAATCAAGGATTATTTCACTAATTCATGTTCATATTTCCAACTTTATTTTTCCCCCCACCAGTGAAAGATATCTTGGAGACAATCAAGGATTATTTCACTAATTCATGTTCATATTTCCAACTTTATTTTTCCCCCCACCAGTGAAAGATATCTTGGAGACAATCAAGGATTATTTCACTAATTCATGTTCATATTTCCAACTTTATTTTTCCCCCCACCAGTGAAAGATATCTTGGAGACAATCAAGGATTATTTCACTAATTCATGTTCATATTTCCAACTTTATTTTTCCCCCCACCAGTGAAAGATATCTTGGAGATAATCAAAGATTATTTCACTAATTCATGTTCATATTTCCAACTTTATTTTATTCCCCACCAGGTGAAAGATATCTTGGAGACAATCAAGGATTATTTCACTAATTCATGTTCACATTTCCAACTTTATTTTTTTTCCCCACCAGTGAAAGATATCTTGGAGACAATCAAGGATTATTTCACTAATTCATGTTCATATTTCCAACTTTATTTTTTTCCTCACCAGGTGAAAGATATCATCTTGGAACCAAAATTATTCTCTGTTGAGGAAGGTCTTCTCACGCCAACACTGAAAAATAAACGGGAAGCGCTGCGTTCTGTATTCAAAGATAAAATCTGTGAGCTGTATAAAAAACATAGGTTGTGAGGCACATATCGTTTACCTTGTAATCTTCAGCTTGGATTTAGTTATTTTTTTTCTTTTTATACATGGAAGCTATGTGGACATAAAATATAAAATGTGTTCTAACTGGGATTCTGTAGAAATGTATCAATGAAATTCATATGATTTGATAAAATATGTTCCAACTAGGATGCTGTAGAAATGTATAAATGAAATGCATATGATTTACAACTAGATTTTTGTGCAGTCTTTCTGGTTGCTAAGTAATCCTAGTAATTATTTAGCAGTGAAATGGGGCCGTTGGTGGTACATGCTTAGTTTCTTGTGTAATACGAGGCGTGTTCAAATGAAACCCATCCAAATAAGTTTATTACAAGATTGTGAAATATGCATCAGCAATTGTGTTATAATTAAGTATAGTAATTGTTAGGGAATTTTTATGTGCCTGAAGTTGTCAGAAGGCACTATAGGTATTCAAACATACATCCCACTGTCTTGATGGATTGTGAGTTCTATCTGAGAAGGATATAATTTGCTTATTGAACCACTTGGCCACCGCTGTCATGACATCTTTACTGGGACGGAGTTGTTGTTTACTTTAGAGATCTCTTTTAAGTATCCAAATAAAAGGCACATGACAATAGGGGATGTAGACTGGATGTGACAGAACTTCCAATTGTTTCCATGCAAATACTTTCCTGATCCTACCGCGGATCATTTACTACCTGTCGCCCTTCCTGAAACAATCTTGTTCAATCCTTCACTATTGTCTTTGAAACACATTTTCCACTATACACTTGCTGCATTCTCTGAGAATGTTGGTTGGTCGACATCCTTCGGCTATAAGAAACTAAATCACTCTCATTGGTCAAATTTGGATGGATTCACTGTCACACCAGCAATGTTATCAACTGCCTGCACAGGACATTAAACATGCAAAAGAATGACCACATGACCATTTCTTTATCAATGTGTACTTATTATATCACTGATGACGTCTTCACACTCGTGTTCTGGCATAGGTGATGCAGCACAGGTGGGTTTTATTTGAACACGCCTCGTATTAATGCTAACATTAACTTTGTATGTAAGTATGTACCCCTGTTACTGGGCTGACATAACTCACTAAATAATTTACATATTAATTAAATAACATCAAACATCAACGGAGCAGGTGACTGCATGGCAGAAATAAGGAAGAGATTGGCAATGGCATACTGTAAAATAATACGGTTGAAAACAACAAAATAGAAACGATATTGCTAATGTTACGAACTTTTATTTTTCCGGTTACAACATACGGCTGTGAAACATGGATCCTAAGTAAAACAGTGGTGAAGAGGATCAATGCCTTTGAGATGAAATGCTACAGAAAGATACTTAGAATATCATGGAAAAAAAGAGAAACACATTGAAGATTCCAGAGTATTGGTTACTAAACACAATAACAAAAAGAAAATTACACCTGTTTGGTCATATAAAGACACAACTGTGAAGAAAGACAAATAATGGAGGGCAGAGTACCTGGGAGGAGGAGAAAGGGCATACAAAGAAGATGATGGACTGACGACATTAAAGATAACATGAATACATCATTGGAAAATGCAAGCCACATCGCCCAAGACAGAGGGGTTCAGAGAATTCATTGGGAAGAAAACATTCTGGAAAGAATACGTCACTTGATGCACACAAACATATTTACAGCACAGCGAGATATAAGAAATTCCCACGAAGGAATTCGAAATCTCCAATTTAGGGAAATCTGGTTGGAATATTTTCCATGCTTTGGATGCAAATCCCTTCTTAGTACCAATTTTTTCTCTCTATATTTTAAACAACTTTTGGGGAAGTGTATGGGGAAGTTTTGTTTGCACAAATTTATGTGAAACATTGAGATCATATATGAAACTATATAATACGTTATACACAAAATGTTGCATACTGAAACTATTCATTTATGACCCATCTTATCTTGTTTGATAACTAGTAACAGAAAATTAAATAAACTGTTTTCTATACTTATTCAAAATTATTTTTTTATTATGTTATTAGTTTTAAAGCAAAATCTTCGTTCATAATCAGTTTTATTTATATAATTGTATATATTCATCAAGAAATTATCTTTACTCATAAACAGTTTCCTATTTTGATAAGTTTTATAATTTCATAAATCAAATGTTTTCTATATTCAGATATTCATCCATAGTTTGGAGGTGAAAATATCTCATTGGATGTGATGGATTTATGGAAAAAATATTATCTTATTACAGTGAATCAATAATCTACTACTCAAGGAGTGAATATTCTATTATTCAAGGAGTGAATAATCTACTACTCAAGGAGTGAATATTCTACTATTCAAGGAGTGAATAATCTACTACTCATGGAGTGAATAATCTACTATTCAAGAAGTGAATATTCTACTACTCAAGGAGTGAATAATCTACTACTGTTCGATGATAAATGAACAATAGATAGAGAAAAAAAAAGATAAAATGCAGTTCTAAAATTGAACCCAACAATACACAAAATCAATGTGTTTACAGAAAGTCTCTTGAGAAAAAAAATCAAAGGAAAAAATAGGACAGTACTGCATGAAATGCGCTGACATTAAGTAATCAGGCTGCTGAATATGATAGTCTGAGAAAAGTAAAGAAGGATATAACAGAAGTTGTACTATTACTAGTCCAGATAGCTCTTGTAGAGTGGTTAGTTGGCCAGACTTATTAAACAGATGAACAAACCTATGAACATATTCTACAAAACTGTCCACAGTATGAGCAGAGTTTGATGAAACATATTGGCCCAATGTTTCAATCTTGCAACAAAAGGTATATGAAACCAAAGAAGAACTGCAGTTTGTCTTGATTTGCCTGATAGAGTAGACATAAGGCAAGAGAAAACACAAGAGAAAGGAAAATTGTCCGTACTTGAGTTACAAGTATAGTTTATCATAAACACACACTGGACAAATCCATAGATGCTTTGATTCCGATCTGAATAAATGCATGTTATAATTAAACATTTATTATCATTGTTATACATTCTTTTGTAATTGAAACTTGACTTGGGTTTTTTCTTATAGAAGAGAGACTACCAGTATTGTGTAACACAAATTTTATAGTTGAATTAATTTTGTTAACAGAAGTGAGACTACATGTTGTGAAAAAGAAATTTGACTTTTGAATTAATCTTATTAAAAAAAAAGAGACTTCAATTATTGTGTAACAGAAATTTGTTTTGTGGATTAATTTTATTAACTGAAGAGAGACTCTAATTCTTGTGTAATAGAAATTTTACTTTTGAATTAGTTTTGTTAACGTGTTGAAATGTGATATTTTAGTTAGTGTAGCTTGCTACTTGCTTTAAAATGGTTTCATTCATTATTGAAAGTTGTTTTCTTGGTGTATGGAAATGGATCAAAGTTTACATGGAAATTAATGAAAAAATGTTTAAAGAAAAATAAAAAAATATGTTAAACATTCTTGAAAATAAGTTGCCAGTATACTCTGTTGTACACAATGGACCGTATTATATTAGCCCAAATTTAGATATTTTTAATGCATTATGTTTGTCATTTGAAAATAAGGGTGACAATTTTAAACGATCAAAAATTTGCTGTTAAATAATTTAGTTAGAAATAATGTTTGACAGAAAGGAAATTTGCTAACATTTATATATGACAATCAATACAAGGTAACTGCGTGAAACGTAACAACAATTAGACTTACGTAAAACACAGGTTTATATATCGTCTCAATGGGACACCATAGACTATATCTAAAACTAGTGGGTAATGATGGGCAATGATGAGCACACAAGAAATCATAAAAATTACAATACACAAATCATATTCAACGTTTCAACGAAAAGGTCTTTATCAACACAAACAAAACATTAAAAGACAACGAATAGAAAAATTATCACAACGTCCAACGGAAATATGGAAATGATATGCCGGAAGGTCAGAAAGTACATAAAAACGTAAATATATGTGGAAATGAAACAAATTTTTAATCGTCTCATTTTCGAATTGGGTACACTCAAGCCTTTTGGACTCAATTCCGACCACTCTTATGTCTAGTACTGGTTTGGTGTGGTCTTTGTCTTTATTCTTTTTGTTCCGTCATTTACTCATCTTTTTGTTCATTTCATTTCCACATATATTTACGTTTTTATGTACTTTCTGACCTTCCGGCATATCATTTCCATATTTCCGTTGGACGTTGTGATAATTTTTCTATTCGTCGTCTTTTAATGTTTTGTTTGTGTCTTGATAAAGACCTTTTCGTTGAAACGTTGAATATGATTTGTGTATTGTAATTTTTTATGATTTCTTGTGTGCTCATCATTGCCCATCATTACCCACTAGTTTTAGATATAGTCTATCGTGTCCCATTGAGACGATATATAAACCTGTGTTTTACGTTAAGTCTAACATTTATAACAGGTTTACATAATAGTTGCAACTGTAGGAAAACTGAGAGAAGAAAAATTTGGAAACTAGTTATTTGTTATGCTAATCACTGGAACCATAAAGGAAACACGCACAAATTAATGTTTCAACCAAAGGGTCTTTATCATGAGTGCAACATAGAACACAGCGAGTACAGGGTGGAACTGTTGATAATGTCACATAAGCTAATAAATGGGAGCACATGTCCCTCCCCAGAATAGAATTGTTGATGATAACGTCACAGAAAGCTAATGAATGGGAGCACATGCTCTCCAGAATACAATGAATTAATTGTGTAATGTGATTGTTCACGGTACCATCCCTTATCATGTGCTAAGTTGTGTTCTTGATAAAGATCTTTTGATTGAAAAGTGTATTTTTGTGTCTTTCTAGTGATTAGCAATACTTCACTAACCTGTTTTCAATCTTCTACTAATAGTTTTACAGTACAATAATGAAGCCAAGGTTTGGTGTGATAGGTCTATATCAAGAATTGTAAATATGAAAACTTCACAAAATTCATCTATGAAAGAAATCAATGTAAACAAATCAGTGTATCTTTCTTTCTTTTATATTAGACACCATTTATGATACCTGTGTGTGTATATAATTCCTGATAAAGGCCACTGGTTTGAAACATTGACTTTATCTTTTGTTATTGTCTTTCCTAAAACTGCAATGCCTCATGTCTTTAGGCATCTTTATGAATACATTTTAGTACAGTCTTCTTGATGCTGTAAAATAATTGCCAGCTTGTTTTGTCTGTGTGCAGTATTTTAAATTGTTTGCCTCAAATGGGATTGTGAGTTATATAAGGTGCTTTTGCATTAGCTTATACAATGGTTTTGACTTGGAAGTCTGAGAAGGCCTTGTTACTGCCATAACTAGGATAATGTACTATTGTTACTGCAATAACTGGGATAATGTACTATTGTTACTGCAATAACTAGTATAATGTACTATTGTTACTGCAATAACTAAGATAATGTACTATAATTACTGGTTTCTGTTATTTTTTTACATTAGTTTTTAATTATTCGTTAGTTATTAGTTAGACCAGTAATAATAGCACATTATCTTAGTTATCACTTCCTGATTTTGTTACTGCAGCACTCTCCACCTTGTCGGATATCCTCTGACAGTTTATTACTGCAGCACTCTCCACCTTGTTGGACACCCTCTGAAGTTACTGCAGCACTCTCTACCTTGTCAGATATCCTCTGACAGTTACTGCAGAATTATCCACCTTGTCAGATATCCACTTGACAGTTTGTTATTGCAGCACTCTCCACCTTGTCAGATATCCACTTGACAGTTTGCTACTGCAGCACTCTCCACCTTTTCAGATATCCACTTGACAGTTTGCTACTGCAGCACTCTCTACCTTGTCAGATATCCACTAACAGTTTGTTACTGCAGCACTCTCTCCCTTGTCAGATATCCACTTGACAGTTAGTTACTGCAGCACTCTCCGCCTTGTCAGATATCCACTTGACAATTTGTTACTGCAGCACTTTCCACCTTATCAGATATCCACTAACAGTTTGTTACTGCAGCACTTTCCACCTTTTCAGATATCCTTACAGTTACTGCAGCACTCTCCACCTTATCAGATATCCACTTCACAGTTTGTTACTGCAGCACTGACATTATCCTCTGACATTGTGGTTATTTATATTCGACTTACTGCAACTGTACAAATATTTGACATACACAGAAAGATAAATACATCAGGTGAACTTCACTTGGTACAACTGAGGGTTAATGTGGTCAAGCTGAGCAGTGTATCTCAACATGGCCCAAATGTCCCTCCCTCGTAACCCAGAATGTTGTGTTGGGGAGGGTCACAAAGGAAAAATTGTACATGTACAAAAAGATTGAGAATCACTGATGTAGAGTGCCTCACACCTCCAAAGCTTGATATATGGACAGCATATGTTTGTCAGATCTTCTCTGCTATTCTAGCTATTATATATGATGTGCAGCTAGCTTTATATAAACAAAGACATATTTAGATCTGTTTATTGTCTTCTTTGTAAGGTACTATGACAGTTAATATTCATTTGTGATATATGCATAATACCACAATGGACATTTGATTTGAATTTCATAACGTTTTGAACCTTTAGTGTCATTGGTAAATAACAAACATTTATATATTTTTAAAATGTTATTGTAGATTTATATATAAGATTTATATCATCATTATGAGCCTTGGCATAGGCAATTGGGAAGCTCTAGCATGTATTTTGAGGGCTGATGATTGAATTTGATGTTTATATTTTTCCATTATGTGAAGTACGACTGTAAAGAGTTTCTTTCATTGTCTTATTTCTTTCATTGTCATCTTGTCTTATTTCTTTCATTGTCTTATTTCTTTCATTGTCTTATTTCTTTCATTGTCATCATGTATCTTCTTTCCCTCATTGATTTAGCTGATTGTCATGATCTGTTATAAACTTAATATTCTTGATTAGGAACAAGTGTCAAGCACTGACAGCATTCCCATATATGCTCTGCTTACCGTTCCGCCAACAAATTTATTTAAACTCCATCAGGTGTTGTCCAGTTCAAGATGGCATCTTGATAAGTTGTGTTTCATATAATTTAATATCCTCATGATGAGTGAACAAATGGTTATTGTCTCTTTCTAATGCTGATAATGAGCTTCCTTCGTGTATTCACTTCCTTCTAGTACTTCAACAGTAGCCTTTTATAGCAATCCATGTGATTCTCAACAGTCCTCTGTAAAACCATATTTCTATTGCTTTGAGTGCATTTGCTAATTGTTGATGTCTGTACATCTATCTTTTCTATGTGACATGTCCTTTACAGAACATTGTCCTTATTGCAACAATACAGTCCTGTACCATATGTCTGTCTGTCTGTCTATGTGACATCCTTTACAGAACATTGTCCTCATTGCAACAGTACAGTCCTCTACCATATGTCTGTATATCTGTCTGTCAATAAACTATCAATACTACATTTTTCTTGTTAGGGAGTTGCAGGATTGTGAGTGGCTTGTGTGATAAAGATTACATGCCCTTGCTATCATCATGTTCAGTGTGGGTTTTTTAATTCCTTCGGACAGAAAAAAACCCAGTTCTATACTGGGAGTTGAACCTTGGACCTCACGGCTGTGAGACCGACGTTCTAACTTCTTGACAACGCGTCTATATATCAACCCTGAAAGGTGAATCAAAATTTAAGTATTAAAATTTGTAAAAAATATTTCAAATTGTTTCTGTTAAGGATTGCAAGCTGTGTAAAAATATTTTTTTTTTAGTATAGCAGATGAGCACAAGTTGGATTTTAATTTTTACCTCTAAAAGAGATAAATACAGTCATTATGATTTGATCATAAGCCATCATGATTGTGAAACATGTGTTGTAATCAGTAAGCCATTATGATTGTGAAATGTGTTATAATTAGTTAGCCATTATGATTATGAAATGTTATAATCAGTAAGCCATTATGATTGTGAAACATGTGTTATAATTAGTAAGCCATTATGATTGTGAAATGTGTTATAATCAGTAAGCCATTATGATTATGAAATGTTACAATCAGTAGGCCATTGTGAAATGTGTTATAATCAGTAAGTCATTATTATTGTGAAATGTGTTATAATCAGTAAGCCATCATGATTGTCAAACATGTTTGTTATAATTAGTAAGCTATCATGATGTGAAACATGTTATAACCATTTGATCAAGTGATCATGTGTTATTTGTTCCCCAGGAATTAGAATCAATAGAACTCTTGTATGTTTTTGTTCAATCAATCAATAAATGGGGGAGTCTCTCTAGATATTTTTGTCATACCCAAAACAGAAAACTCCAAAGAACCCAACTCTCAGCTGTTTTGCTTTAAGAAGAAACCTTTCACTAAAGGGGGTGGAAAGGTAATTGTATAGATGATGTACTGTGAAACTTCCACAAAAGGAAGATTCTCGCTGTATTGTGCATGTTATATTAAGGGTTTGCTGTTGCAACGTGGTTGCTCTGATGGGCTACCACCAAGTTTTTGTTGCAAGTTATGTCCAATTTTACACATGCTGAAGCCACAGACTTCTCAGGATAAAGTGGCAAGATAACGTATCTGCTACTGAAGTTCTCATTAGAGCCAACATCCCAAGCGTTCATACAATGCTGAAGAAAGCCTGAGATGGGCTGGACGTGTTACAGCATGCCTGACAAAAGCATCTCAAATAGCTAATGTATTGTGAGCTCCTTGAGGGAAAACAACTGGCCGATGGACAGAAGAAATGCTTCAAGGACTCTCAAAGTGTCTCTATAGCTTCAACACTGATATCACATCCTGGGAGAATCAATCCAAATCAGTCCGTCACTGAGAAACGTCCAGTTTGACCAGCAATACCAGCAAGGTGCTCGCAGCGCTGCTAATCATCAAATCTCAAAAAATATAGAACAAATACACATGTCCAATCTTGACCTGCACCAAATGTGGCAGGGGATTCTATGTCTAAATTTGACGTTTCAGTTCTCTCCGCACACCCCAGAGAGATGCAATAACTCAAGTCTGAAACTTTTGTCATCATTGCTTGTGATGGACTGCTATTATGCAAATTAATCATCCAAAAGCAGGGTTATTATACAACACAAAACTGGAACAGTCAGTTACCACATGCTGAAGGACATACTGAATATGTCCTTCATCAGGGTTGGTTGATGATCCAGCAGTCCATGGGCAACATCAGGGTAAATATACTGAATCCAGATTGTCTGGAAAACTGAGTTTAGCAGTGATAGCAGGGCCAATGATGGCGTAGACTTTGGCTGGAATGGAGTCTGGACCTGACTCTTTTCCTACGTACAAATTTGAGATTGCTATCTCCAACTCCTAAAGGCAATGCCTTGACTCCAATAATGAATAATTCGTATTTGCATGTGTGTTGGAGGGGTAGTTTAGTACATTTTTAAAATGTTCAGCCCAGCATTTGAGAATTTCCTCTCTGTCCGAGATGGTATGCTTTCCATGCATTCCTGAAGACTGAGGGCCATAAATTGCTTTTAGCATATTGCTGTCAGCATAATGCTGTATCTGTTTGCTTTGCTACTAAACTATTAGTCTTGCATCCTCCTTAGTTCTTTTTCACAGTCAACAGTCAGTGACCACATGCTGAATATGAGATCGGAAAAACTGTGGACTTATCTGAAGTGTCATAGCGATGATGATCTGATGACTAACTATCATCATCAATAAAAACATTTTTTTTCACTACATCAGCACAACTAGCATTGGTCCATGTCACACCAGTTGCGGAACATTGATCTTTAAAAACATGTAAAACTATTATTTTTTTTACTATATTTAATTTGTATGGAAGTGCTAAAAAGGCAATGGTTTTGAGAAAGGAATATGCCACCTTAACCTAAATGCTGAGACCTAAGGCTGTGAGGCCTTCACAGTCCTACACCATTATATGCCTATAGAATTACTGTTACCCCTTAACATAAAATGATAAAACAATATCAGCATAATACATTATTCTTTTGCTAAGTGACTGTGCACCTATATGTCTGTTAAGAGTACACGCAAATCATTTCTTTAAATCATGAACTAAATCAAACATATTTATCAAGTTGTACATGTTTCTCACATGTCATCCTTGTGTGGTTGGAACACATGTCATCTTTGTGTGGTTGGAATATATATATATATATATATGCAATACTATTCTACTTATTAATGAAAGCAATGTATCAAATAATTTTGTTCTATTTTCCTATCACTGTAATGTGTTTATAAGCATAAGTCAAATGTGAATGTAAGAAATGAAATAGAGATGCATACATGTCCATACGAAGACCTATGACCTTCATAAGGACACAGGAGGGACCTATAAGGACATTGAACTAAGAAAACATGAATGGTTTGGAAATGTAAGCCGACATGATTCCGTGTAAAAAAAAATCTGATCCTAGAGGGAACAGTTGAAGGTGAAAAAAGCAGAGGCAGACAAAGAAAGTCTTGCATTGACAACATCAAAGAATGGATGAGGCATGGTTTTTCAACTTTAACCTTATTGCTGAGGATAGAAAGTGATGTATGGCTGTGTTGATGCATGACATCATGTACTCCTACAATCCTAACGGATCATTTTTACAGGTTCTCGATGTGGATGCTAGTACAATTAACAAAATGAATATAAATACTGGATAAATAATTGTGACAATCAGTTACACAAGTTGTCTTTAAAAATCAGGATATGCTTCTTGCAGGTGAATAAAACACTCATTGTGTCTGCACTTGAAGTGTCTTTCAGAGGATGAGGACACTACTGTATCTCCATGTGAAGCGTCTTTCAGGGAAATAGGACGCTCATGTATCTACACTTGAAGTGTTTAAAATATATAAAACTTGCTCATAAAGCAATATCCAACATATTTTTGTAAACATTTTTTGAAATAGCAGAAAAGAATACATTTATACTGCACAGGATTAATTTTTGTGTGTGCATATGCTGTGTTTAACATTTTGTTGACAAAATGTTACAATTGTTATAGTTCCAGTATATTTGATATACCAGATACTTTGACGAATGTTAAATGTGTTATGATATTCAGTAACAAGTGAACCATAGCGATAGGAATACTAAAAATAGCTAGTCAAGGATACTATGACATTTCAATATGAGTACGCTCACGAAATCTTAATTTTTTAAATATTTATTATGTCTATTAATTTTATATTATTTTTATTTCTTGAATAAGATTATATAAACGACTAAAACATGGAATCAGCTCTGTATATATATTTGACATAAACATAACAATTGTGAAGATGCTGCATGAATCAATGCTGCGCTATATAGCACTGCAATAAGGTGCAACATTGTGTGAAAAAAGATGAAATGCAGCAGCTCAACAAGGAGGTAGCTAGAAAGTTAAGGGTGGATCAAACACCATTGAAAATAATCTTTTCATGTCCAAACTTTCGAATGGACTTTAGGGCCACCTTAGGGTTTATCAGCTTGTACGATCTCATAGACAAGGTCATACCTCTAACTGAATGTTATAAAGTGAATGTAACATTTCTAAGCTGGTCACTCTCTAGCAAGGTCTTAGCACAGCACACAATTCTAATATAAGCTAAACTTCTACAATCAATCGTGTCAGGACATAGGATATCATATTTTTCTACAATCATTCAAGTGTTGTAACCTAAGCTATCATGTTTATCTACAATCAATCAAGTATCGTGATGTAGGCTATCATGTTTTTCTACAATCATTCAAGTGTCATAACCTAGGCTATCATGTGTTTCTACAATCAAATTTTGCTATCATGTTTATCTACAATCAATCAAGTATCGTGATGTAGGCTACGGTATATTTTTCTACAATTACTCAAGTGTCTTGATGTAGGCAATCATGTTTTTCTACAATCAATCAAGTGTTGTGACTTATGCTATCATGTTTTTCTACAATCACTCAAGTGTCTTGATGTAGGTTATCATGTTTTTTCTCAACTCTTTGTCTCTTTTGTTATTAATAAGTTCAGTTGATGACATTCTTTCTCTTGTGCCAAAGTGACAACCCATATAATGTCTCTAGACTCCATCTTTCTGTCTCTTATCCCCATGATCTTTCTGCTGTTTACTAATATTATATGCCATAGATATTTGAATACAAACCCATCCGATAATAAGCAAAGGAGGTGATTTTTGGCAAACCGATAGTGTCCAAAGTCTAAAACTCGATTATAGACGGACATAGAAATAACATAACAATGCCGGTAATAGTACTGGAACCCTGTTATAAGAATGAGTGGACATGCTAAATGGGAATTAACACAAACTTTAGCAACCATAAGATACTCGGGTATTCCTTTCATTTGCTCCACTCACATTACCTAAATGAATGAAGGAATAAAAACGCCACCTGGTTGTTTATTTAATGCTTGGAAAAGTTAGAGAGGAAACTAAGCATAGCTAAACCTGTTGCTGTTGCAAATGAACAGTACTACCATTAGCTTGCCTATAAATGCTGCTAATGGATACTGAATATCTGTGAGTGCTCCATAAGTGTTATATCATTGGTTACTTAAAGAATAACAAATCCAAATACTAAGAATGATTATCCTGAGGTGCTTAGGAATGGGAACCTATGCAGTATTAAACACTAAGTTTTGTTTGTATCTTTTAATGTTTTTTTTTTTTTTTTGCTTTTGCTGTTAGGCATCACAGGATTAAATAATGATCAGCTTTTGTGCTATGACACATTTGGTTGCTTGATATGCAGTAATATTGTAACTTCTCAGAATGTTGGCTACTCTTTCAGTCCAGCTTCGTGGTCTTTCTCTGCCTCTTGTTGTTTCTATTTTCATGTTGTATGCTCTTGCTGTTGGACAATAATGGGTTCATTCTCATTAAGCGGCTAAACCATTTCAATCTCTGTTTTTCAGTATATTTGACCTCAGACATTGTTCCAACAGTTCTTGTAATCTCTTCATTCTCCACATGATCTCTTCTTGTTCCAACAGTTCTTGTAATCTCTTCATTCTCCACATGATCTCTTCTTGTTTTGTTTGCTGCTTTTCTTAAGCATCTCATTTCACATGTGGTAAACGTTCTCTCTTGTTATTTAGTTAGTGTCCACATATAACATTGATAACACAATGTAGGTATACAGATTGAATTTATGATTTTCCATTTTGGCTTCCATCGGGATAGATTTGTCTTTCAAAATTGATGTAGGTTTAACATTTATGTAGTTGTCTATTTGCCTTATGAATAGCGACCTAAGAAATAAAACACACCCAAAATATGTTTCATAGCAGTTCAGCAAGCACATTCACTAAACTAACGAGCATCTCAAAATCCAAAGACATAGGAAGAAACACCAAGTTAAAACTATTCAATTCCTGTGTTATTCCATCATTGACTTATGGTAGTGAAAGCTGGACATCAACACAGGCAATGGACCAAAAGTTAAACAGCTTTGAAAAGAAATGTCATGTTCTTAGACTAGATGAAAACAGACTGAATCAGCAAGCTCTTATATGGACACCTGAGGAGAAAAGAAAAAGAGGAAGACCCAAAATTACCCTAAAAAGAACCAAACGTGGTACTTAAAGAAGGAGAAATAATAGGTTGCAAGTCCATACAAGAACTAAAAGTACAGGCAGTGGAGAATTAAATGTATGGAGAATCAAAACCTCTGCCCTATGTGCCACCTGTGGCATGCAAGGAACAAACTAACTATTTGGTTTCAATCAGGATAGATGTATGTGTGTGTTTCAATCCCCAATGATTGCAAGTAGATAATCTTGTTCACTACGTTTGGTAGGAAGTTTCCCTATAACTTTCTTTTATACCCAAAACACTAACTCTCAGCTGGTATGTAATGCTTTTAGAAGTAACCTTCTACTCTGAAGAGTTATATGTGTGTATGTAGAAATGTTCCACCATTTAGAATGCAGAAATTCAATCACATGAAACTCTACGCCCAGAGGTATCTATTTTGGGCCGACTTTTGACCAACATCATATATACGTCCATAATTATATCAATGAAATTGTGCTAGTTTTGTACCCCTCACCCACATGTGAACATCAGTCAAGAATTCAGGGATTAATTGCTTAATTATGAAAAAAAATGTTTCAACACACACACACCACACCCCCCCCCCTTTTTTTTTTCCTTACAGGAAAATTACAAAATCACTATATGATTTTTTTCACATTCATAAAAAAATATTTTCTAATTCACACAGTTTATCGGTATAGAAAACAGTATTTCTTGCTTCGATTCTTTATTTAACCCCCTCACCATCAACAACTTCTTTCTTCAGAACACCCTGCTCCAATCTCTAAAGTGTTGGCATAATTTAAAGGACAGCCTGCATGGTCTAAATATGGACAGATTGAAATATTATACAGTTACTAATGTACATGTATATTTCTTAATGTTTGTTTTACTAAATCTGTGTTAAAATCTTGACCACATTTGTAATTATCTTTGACCAGATAACGATATCTCTCTATTTTATGTATTTACTGTTACTGACCACTTTTATTATGTAATCATCCATCCATTCTTGACAATGTGTTTGTTGTACTTATACCAATGTACAACTCTTGTCTTCAACCTATATTTAGTAGCGACCATTTATTGTATTTTACCACAGAAATGCACAATATTTTATTTGTCTGTTAATTTATTCACCTAATAAAGTGTGTTTTTTTAAAAATTTGTCTACATGGCTGGTGTTTTGTAAAGTAATTGTTCACTGTCTCTTAATCATCTGCTTCTGTTTAATTGTTTTCAATGCTCTGTGTGGTTACATCTAGGATGGAAGAACATACAACATCCATCATTTAGAATGAAAGAACATACAGTATCCACCAGTTAGATAAAGAATATAGAACATCCATAATTTATGATAAACGAACAGAACATCCATCACTTATGATGAAACAACATACCAATATCCATAATTTAAGATGAAAGAAGATAGATATCTTATCAAAGCTTATCATTGATGATGAAGGAACATAAAATATCACTTATTTACATTGAAAGAACATAGAACATCCTTCATTTACTATGGTACTTATGTAAAACACAAGGTTGAGCAACTTTACAATGAACAAACAGACTATTGGGTATTGGTATAAAAAAATACAATAGTACGCAAGACAGTTTCAACAGTGTAGTACAGTTTTATAGCACTCTCATTTATTATTGATTTTCCGCCGAAGATGGATGTGTCGGGCCATTGGCGCAAATAAAACGGCGACACAATGCATTTCCATTCTCTGGACTACATCCTGCTGGAAATCTAGTAGGACAATGGTCCTGCTACAAGAGAATTCAGCAGGAGTTTGAGAATGAACGCTGAAGATGAAGAAGAATTATCGATTGCAATTTATGATGAAAGACTAGAACATGCATCACGTAGGATGAAAGAACACAGAATATCCATCACTTTGGATGATAGAACATAGATATCCAAGATATCCATCATTTAGGATGAAAGAATACCGACATTCATTATTTGAGAGAAAAATATAGATATCCACATTGTTGGAGGGTTTAATATATTTTAATAATTTGTCAGTTGTCTTGTTTCCTGAGACCATAATGTGCTTGGACATTCATTTGAGAGTGATTTCAACAGCCCAGGAGATCCTTTTCTTTTCGTGTACAGTTTAACATGTTTACACAACAAGTTTTTTCAATTTTTATCGTTAGTTATTCCTCTAGGGCCAAAGACAGCACATAGGGCGGATGTCATAGATTTCCATGTCTCACGTTTGATTGCAATTTGCTTTAGATCTTCATTGTATCTGATACCGATGGTGAAAGGTTCTCTTGTAAAATCTACGTAAAGTTTCTTTTGGTCTTCCTCATTTCCTCTTTCCCTTTGGTGACTATATCAAAGACAGAAGAGTCTTTCAGTATCCATTCGTAGTGTGTGTTCGATGTAATTTCAGCGACACTTTCTAATATAGGTGGATACATATTCTTGTTTTGATAATTTTGTTGTGAAGACATGTTATCTAGTCATGTTGTGTGATACTATGGTAGCTTGTGCACCTCTCTGCCTGGTATCTTCGATTTCAGCACCAGTGATTGTTTGCGCAGGACTGTGGTCCTGCTGGATGTCAGGGATGACCAGACTATTTTTAGTTTCCAACCTCTGTTGGCTGGACTAAGTCCCCATCTTGACTTCAAGGAGTTGGCCTCAATGGGGACAAAAGGAGATGAAAAACTTATCATATTGTCTACTGATATCACTGTAAAGGTGTCTCTTTATTCTATAGGCTTGTAGTGTAGGCTTATATAGGCTTGTAGTGTAGGCTTATATAGACTTGTAGTGTAGGCTTATATAGACTTGTAGTGTAGGCTGATATAGGCTTGTAGTGTAGGCTTATATAGGCTTGTAGTGTAGGCTTATATAGACTTGTAGTGTAGGCTGATATAGGCTTGTAGTGTAGGCTTATATAGGCTTGTAGTGTAGGCTGATATAGACTTGTAGTGTAGGCTGATATAGGCTTGTAGTGTAGGCTGATATGGGCTTGTAGTGTAGGCTTATATGGGCTTGTAGTGTAGGCTGATATAGGCTTGTAGTGTAGGCTGATATGGGCTTGTAGTGTAGGCTTATATGGGCTTGTAGTGTAGGCTGATATGGGCTTGTAGTGTAGGCTGATATAGGCTTGTAGTGTAGGCTGATATAGGCTTGTAGTGTAGGCTGATATAGGCTTGTAGTGTAGGCTTATATAGGCTTGTAGTGTAGGCTGATATAGACTTGTAGTGTAGGCTGATATAGGCTTGTAGTGTAGGCTGATATGGGCTTGTAGTGTAGGCTTATATGGGCTTGTAGCATAGGCTGATATAGGCTTGTAGTGTAGGCTGATATGGGCTTGTAGTGTAGGCTTATATGGGCTTGTAGTGTAGGCTGATATGGGCTTGTAGTGTAGGCTGATATAGGCTTGTAGTGTAGGCTTATATAGGCTTGTAGTGTCAATTTTGAGTCTGAGAAAATATGAATTCCCCAAGTAGGATGGTACGACTTCCAAAATCTGAATTAGCTGAATATACAGTTCAAGATAGGTGCTTCCAGTGCTATCTCTTCTGTATAACTAGAGTGTTATGATGAGCAATTATGAACAAACCAGAACTACTGGTAGTTGTTAGTCTATGCCTCAGAATGGAACACAACCGATTCTGTAACCACATGTATACAAAATTCAAGATTTGCAACACAAAACCATATGTACATGTAGACAGGCACCTCAGATTGATATGTTCAAGAATGTTTCGAATATGAAATGTTGCGACAAACAAACTAAACTAGAGAAACAACTGCGGAAGAAAAACTCTACTGATCTTTGTATGAGTTGCAAAACACAGTCAAATTAATAGAAAAAAACCATAACTTCAGATATTTACCCATTCCAGACGAATGAGAAATAAAGAACAAGAGCCAAAAATAACTTGGTAATATTCTGGGTGTGTGGGGAGCATTGATGAGAGGTTAGAACATTGGTCTCACACTCATGAGGTCCAGAGTTCAATACGGACTGGGTTTTTGTTCTGCCGAAGTGTAAATTTAAAAAAATCACCCTGAACATGACATGGTGACAGCAAGGGCATACGACCTTTATCACACAAACCACTCAAATACTCCCTGTAACTCCCTAATTTTATCACACAAGCCACTCGGATACTCCCTGTAACTCCCTAACTTTATCACACAAGTCAGTCGAATACTCCCTGTAACTCCCTAATTTTATCACACAAGCCAGTCGAATACTCCCTGTAACTCCCTAACTTTATCACACAAGCCAGTCGAATACTCCCTGTAACTCCCTAACTTTATCACACAAGCCACTCGGATACTCCCTGTAACTCCCTAACTTTATCACACAAGCCACTCGGATACTCCCTGTAACTCCCTAACTTTATCACACAAGTCACTCGAATACTCCCTGTAACTCCCTAACTTTATCACACAAGCCACTCGGATACTCCCTGTAACACCCTAACTTTATCACACAAGCCACTCGGATACTCCCTGTAACTCCCTAATTTTATCACACAAGAACTCAAATATTTCCTGTAACTCCCTAACTTTATCACACAAGTCAGTCGAATACTCCCTGTAACTCCCTAACTTTATCACACGACACTCAAATACTCACTGTAACTCGCTAATAGATAAAATACAGTTGGACAGTTTTTTGTTTAATATTCTGTGTATACGGTTAGGTATTTTATCACTGTTCTATATCCAGCATTGGTGGTAGTTTTCAGCACCAATCCATGAAAAGTAAATAATATTTTGTGGATATATAAAAATAGATATAAACTATATATAAAGTACAATTCAATCAAGTGCTATGTCGAGTGGCGTAGGCGATAATGTTTCTCTACAACTATTTCTCTTGTATTGTTAATAAGTTCAGTTGGTGATATCTTTTTGTGCCACAGTGACAACCCACCCAAAAATTTCTCTTTTTTTCTTCCTCGTCTTATTTCTTCCTCGATCTTTTCGGTGGTTACTAAATGTTCAAGTTTTGCTTTTCTCATCACATGCTTTAAAAATCTGGACTGTTTGCTTGAAATTTTTTCTATAATTTGTCTTTCTACTTTAGCAGCTCTGAAGACTTCTACATTAGGCTGTCCATGGAATTTTCATAATTCTTCTCCTAAACCATATCTCAGTTGCCTCCAGCTTATCTTGAGATTTTGTGTTTACTGTCCATGCTTCACATCCATAAAGAAGGACTGATTCTACAACATACTAGCACTCTTACGTATGCATTGATACTACTTCATTGCACAGAATGTTTCTCATTGTTTGAAATGTCAGTTTCACCTGAGTTATCCTGCTCCTTATCTCATTGGAGCACAGGCCATCTGATGTTAAAATGGTGCCAAGATACTTAACTTTATCCACTTAATTTAAAGTAAAAATATAGACTATTATAAGACTTCCGCCCGTGTTTTGCTGGGCCCGAAAGGGGAGCAATGAATAGCAACACTGTTTACCTTCAATGCATGTCGCAAAAGGCGACTAAGGAGGTTATGGGATGGAGTTGGCTGTCCCATCCCATATAGGGTCAGTGACCCAAAGCCATGCTGAAGTCGGATGTGTCAGGCCAAAAGGATCAGATATCGCAGCAGTGCTGTAAACCATGGCACAACGCATTCCGTTTTCTGGACTACATCGTGCTAATCTGCAGGAGTTTGAGAACGAACGCAGAAGAAGAAGAAGATAAGACTTGGGCAAGATCCTAATAAACAGAACAAATGATATTTGCATGAGACCCAGACTAATGAAAAGGCAAACCAAAATTCATCAAGCATCTGAACAACACCAACATATTTAATGAATGAAATGATAGTGTTTAAAACAACAACAAACTTACTAATACATGCATCTTATAATATATTAACTTTAGTGATTATTGCAATAATCCCACAGGCCTTCTAGCACACATGTTTAAGCATCTAGTTTTTAATCTAACTCATATATATTTCTGATAAGTTTCATGGTCCGTATAAGCAACTAGGATTTTCTTGATTACATTATGGACTTGTATTATAATTATAACTTGTATGTCTAGTTGAAGTCATACAAACACTATAGGCTTGTATTATAATTATAACTTGTATGTCTAGTTGAAGTCATACAAACACTATAGGCTTGTATTATAATTATAACTTGTATGTCTAGTTGAAGTCATACAAACACTATAGGCTTGTATTATAATTATAACTTGTATGTCTAGTTAAAGTCATACAAACACTATAGGCTTGTATTATAATTATAACTTGTATGTCTAGTTGAAGTCTTACAAACACTATAGGCTTGTATTATAATTATAACTTGTATGTCTAGTTGAAGTCATACAACTAGCTCAACTTATTGTTGTGAAGTAAGTAAATCTAATATTGTTGATCCTGTTGTCTATCTATCTATCTATTCGTTAAACCCTTTGTTGCTGTTCAGCGTCAGGGGTAGAAGAGTAATCTGGAGACTGCCCTCGTGTGTGCTGATTATTTATTGTAGTCATTTTCAGAATGCTCTCCATTTTACTATGAGCCATTGTGTTCTCAATTTGCTAATCCTGTCTCAGTGTTGTATCAGGAAATTCACATGGCTACATACATTCACATACTACGATCACTAAAACATACAGAAATAAACCACATATTCCATGCGAATAGTCCTGAAACATTGAACTGGACTTCCATTTGTAGTCACAAGAAATAACACAGCTGTCACTTCGTGCCATTTTACCGGAAGTCTGTTGTGATGTAACTAAATATAACATTGATCTTTTGATGTAACTAAATATAACATTGATCTTTTGATGTAACTACATCTTACAATGGAAATGAGTAACTTTACTTTTCAACTTTACTTTCATCACCTTGAACTGACAAACCATACGGAATTGATGGGGTATCCAAATTTGGAAATAATCTTCCACACATTCTCATGGCTGACAGTAACAAAAATATTCAAATAATTTTGTTAGATTCACAAAGTTGATATATAAGCTGATATTCTACTTCTAGCACTTTAATTCCATGGAATGATGAAGACAGTACTGAAGCAACTTTTACAGCAGTGATATGACTATGGAATTATGCAGACAATACTGAAGATACTTTTACAGCACTGATAAGACTATGGAATGATACAAACAGTACCAAAGCAATGTTTACAGCAGTGAGAAGACTATGGAATGAAACAGACAGTACTAAAGCAACTTTTACAGCAGTGATAAGACTATGGAATGATACAAACAGTACCAAAGCAACTATTACAGCAGTGTTAAGACTATCAATGGAATGATGAAGACAATACTGAAGCAACTTTTACAGCATTGGTAAGACTATGGAATGAAACAGATAGTACCAAAGCAACTATTACAGCAGTGATAAGACTGGAATGATACAGACAGTACCAAAGCAACTATTACAGCAGTGTTAAGACTATCTATGGAATGGTGCAGACAATACTGAAGCAACTATTACAGCAGTGATAAGACTATGGAATGAAACAGACAGTACCAAAGCAACTATTACAGCAGTGATAAGACTGGAATGATACAGACAATACCAAATCAACATTTATGCTAAGACTATCTAAGAAAAAATGTAAACATTTAGATTATTGAATGATACTAATAGGCTGACTGATTCAGCTAAGAAATTCACATGGCCTATACAAAGACAATTTCATGTACACCAAGTATTTGATTTATATTGTGGGAGAAAGAAACAGTGTACATGTGTATAACTGTGTGTGCTTGGACAATTGAAACAAACATATTTGATTAAAATTAGCAGTGGTGTATGTATAACTCAATTCCAGCTCTCATCTGGTGTGGACCAGTTTGCACCACTTTCAACAGCAGGGCCACTAGTTGGAGGTTCAGCAGACCAGTCATCCATCTGAGGAATGGCCCACTCCTCAGTTGCAGCAGCTGAGAATGAAACCTGCGGCTGAAGACTAACAGCTGGGACAGGAACATCTGCTGCCCAGTCTCCAACATCAGGAGCTCCAATGATACCTAGATATAAAAAAGGGGTATCAATTTATATGCCACAATACCCGGTATTACTGGTCATATAAAAATATCAAAGTTATTAACTTGTAGCAAACCAATGTCAACATTTGTCAATATATTTAATCTTTCTATAGACACCCAATGTCAACATTTGTCAACATATTTACTCTTTCCATAGACACCCAATGTCAACATATGTTACAATATGGTAGCCATTTGTAGTCAAGGACAACAATCTTCCATAATAATTTTCCATCATATTTTTATAATAACTATTTGTTAAAGTGGTATCCCTGAATATTTTTCGCAGATATTCATACCCAGTCATAATTTATTCGACCTCTTCACGTTTGCAAGCCATACTGTATGACCTAACTTCAGTGATGCCATTGTTCGTTAATTCTTCATAGATGCTGATTTCAGAAGAATATTTTGAAGGCTTTAGTGTTATTATATTATGGTATATGTGTGTGTATAGGCCTATGTGTATATTTCTCCAATTCTGTCTGTTCAAAGCTATTCTGTGCAGTTCTTTAATAGTATGAATATTGGTTGTTTTACTTTCTCTAAGTATTGTTTTTCTGAGTGTTTCATGATTAGTTGATAGTCAGCTGAAAATCAGTTTATAATGATTATTGACAAGATGTATAGGTCTACATTAATAATTGCAGCTACAGATATGGATTAACTTTATACTGGGAAATCCTTTATATGCATGTGTTTGTTATTGTCATCAGTGTCCATGTTGGTTGTCAACATAATACTGATACAGAAAAAAACCACACCTCCTTATCCAGCATCCACATATCTTTATTATCTTGGAATTTGAAATCAATAATAAAAACAATTATGCTAAAAAATAAAAAACTTCCAGAAAAACCAGAAATAATTTTTAAAATGGCCATGTTGCAGAGGAATTTGCATAATTTTTCTCTGGGTTTCTACAGGTTAGAAGACAAGGAGATGACAATGGATACAGAGTATAAGCTGAAACTACTTCATGAGCGCCTGCTATCTACCAATCTCATATAGCAGAGCCACTGAAATGTGAAATCACTAACACATAGGTGTTAGAAATGCGGATTTATGAAAAGTTAAGTTGACAGCTATGCTTAAAATCTCACACCCCTACGGTATTAATAAATGCTATGGGTTAACTTTACTTTTTACTGAATGCAGGCATCGCAATTGATGAAACATTTAGACTGAGAGTTTGGGGAATTCATACGAAATGTGGTAGTACTACAAATGGATACCTGCAAGGAAGAATGAAGAGTGTTTTCAACCAGTGATACACAGGAATCATCAGTATATACACCATTTGATATTTGCTAGGGAAGACTGAGCAGATATGACCTGCCTGGAGTCATAGACGTCTAGATACAAGAAATTAGCACAGATCACAGAAAGAGATGAATATTATTTAAAATAACCTGGAGTTTTCATTTTAAACCAATTCTCACAGAAAGTCCGCCTTGTAGTGGAATGGTATAGCTCGTGTCTGCGATGGCCAAAGTACCAAGTTCGATCCCTGCCTCAGGCAATTGTGCATCTGGACCGTTCAGAAAGCAATGGCAAACTGCTGTACATATTTATATTGCTCAGAAAATTACTACAGCCCAAAAGTATTGGGTTGATGGCTAAGTCCTGAATAAGATACACTACCGATTTTTGTTCTCACAGAAAACAAGTATTTACCTAGTGATTAGTGATTATCTAAAGCATATCCAGGCATGTCCATAGGAGTTCTGTCCCTTTCAGCAGATGGCAAAAGGTATCCATACTGATAGTTCCCATGGTGTATTGAGTGTATATTTTCCTAGTTCTACTTACGCTATCTCCTTGAGTTTGTTTGTCACAATCCACAGGAATTATGAGCACTTTTCTCTTAATTCCTATGTGCAGTTGGTGGTTTCTCTAAGCTTTCTTTCATCTCCCCTGAGTAATTCCAAACTCCCGCAATCTCTTAATTCCTATGTGCAGTTTGGTGGTTTCTCTAAGCTTTCTTTCATCTCCCCCGAGTAATTCCAAACTCCCGCAATCTCTTAATAACAGTCTCATCCACTATGGTATTCTTGTCCAACAGACACATATAAGGAAGTTACAATGTGTCCCGTGTACACTGTCATCTGTCCTAACATGTTCTTTTGATGCTAGTCTGCCTGCTCTCTCATTACCTTTAACTCCTGCATAACCAGGGGGCAAAAGTTCCTGGAGGTGTGAAACCCCAATATACTCCATCCACTCATGATGCAGTTATCCACTCTGAATGTTGTAGATCATGGATTGAGAATTCCCTAGGATAATTTACACACTTATCTTATGCAGCATCAGTTATCTTAGTTTTCAGTGAATAATTAATGAGAACCATTGGTATGCATATCAGTTCTTAGTTTTCAGTGAATAATTAATGAGAACCATTGGTATGCATATCAGTTCTTAGTTTTCAGTGAATAATTAATGAGAACCATTGGTATGCATATTAGTTATCTTAGTTTTCAGTGAATAATTAATGAGAACCATTGGTATGCATATCAGTTCTTAGTTTTCAGTGAATAATTAATGAGAACCATTGGTATGCATATCAGTTCTTAGTTTTCAGTGAAATATTAATGAGAACGATTGGTATGCATATTAGTTATCTTAGTTTTCAGTGAATAATTAATGAGAACCATTGGTATGCATATCAGACACAACCCATTCTGTTCTCCGTTCCATAAACATTTGACAATATCCAAGATTAAGTAAAACAAATGATAAAATAGGAATAGATAAAGTCTATATTCTAGAATAGCTTTCTAAAATGAATAGACATTTTCTGATATGATAAGAACCCTGATTTGCAGTTGTTAAGATCATGCAACTTTTACCTGTGTCACCAGGCCAGTCTGGCTGTGTTGGAGGAGTCTCTTCCTTGGCCCTTTCTAAAGCTTCCTTCTCTTCTTTCTCAACTTCTTCAGGATCACGGTAGAAGAAAAGATCTGGCATGATCTCCCAGGGATGATCACGGGATATGGTGCCTCGCAGCCGCAATACTTCTCGGGAAAGAAGCCACCACATCAAACCAATAGACTGTGCACCCTGTAAAAAGCGATAGAGAATATACCAATCAAGTCCTTTGTCCTCCTTAAATGTTTCATATCCTCTGGTACATAGATCGCTGACAAAGAGTCTCAATACAGCAGAATCCCTCTATAGTGAAATCTTTTATAACAAATTTTCCTATATAACAACAATTTAAAAAATCCCCAATTATATTTATTCTATATTTTTTGTATTGTATATAGCGAGTATCTGTTATTACATACATATTTTGTCAGTCTGGACCAAGTTGTTATAATGGGATTCCGTTGTATTTTTCCTAAATCTGGACATGTTCTCTGTATCTGTTAATCTCTGACAGGACGTAATGGGATCTCTTTTCCAAGCATGTCTGGTCTTTCCTATTTCTTTGTCTTTTGTGATATTTTGCCATTTTATGTATTATTCTATTGTTACTTGGATTTCTTAAATATAGTCCTACTTCCTACCCACCAACAAGATTTTCTCTGCAGAACCCTACTCTCAGAGATATAAGTCAGTACTTGTAAAAATGAACATTAAGTCTGAAACAATTAGTCAGCTATTTTGTTTCTTCTGACTCCAGCGTGACCCGGGCGGTATATCCATGTAATGTTCTGTACAATTGAGTTGTTCAATAATGCAATCCATTCTTTTCTCAGTATGATCTTTTCTATCTTGCGCAGCATGAATTGAGAGTGTATTATTGGGTGTGTTGATGTATCAGTTATCAACCAACTTAGTGCTCCGGTAACTCCCTCTATCTCCATCCTCATGCTCGGTATAATAGTGGAGTATGCAGATGATCTCTCAACTAAATTTAAGCAATTTTTATAGACAACAAAACCCCAACCGCATTTATTTGTATTTCTGTTGACTGAGCCATCTGTGTAAATAACATTGTTTTGCGGTTCCGAGTGTAGCTGGACGAGCTCTTGTAATGTAACTTCTGTCACGATACCAGTCTATTTCTGACACACTTAGAATACCCATCTTAAAATAGCAATGTCAGAAATGTTCTTACCTTGTTGTTGCAAGGAATAGCAATATCCACATGTAGAAGTGGTGAGTCAGTATTGCAAAATGCGACAACCGGAATGTTAACATATGATGCCTCTGTCACAGGTTGGTGGTCGATACGAGGATCAGTCACGACAAGCAGACGGGGTTCACGGAATGCAGCCTATGTGACAAAAGCAACAGTTGGTGTTATGTAAACTATAAAAATTGCTTTAAAATATCAAAGTGATAATAGTGGATAAGGAAAGATGTGTTAGAAACAGCTACCACAAATAATGATGATGATTGTGATGATAAAATAATCCTTTTAGCTATGAGTTGGTGTTAGACGTTTAATTTTTAGGAGGCGGCAGTTGGGGTTAGGATTAGCAACAGTGTGACCGATGTAACACTTCTGCCCATCGTAATGGACTAGTTCTGCTAGTCATGTGAAATTCTCTGATGACATAAAACATACACGACCTATAAAAAGGATTAAATGGTTCTGCACATAACATTAAAAAAATGGACTGTAGTCACATGGCTTTAGACACATTATCCCGTAAAGTACCTATTGCACAACTAGCATTCCCCAAAACCTAGGATTCTGTCACAGAAGGAAACAGGGACATGTCTTTTGACCTATGTCTTTTCGCCATCCACTGAGATTATTTGATAGAAAATGAAAGTAAGAAATTGAGATAAGATGTGACAATGATGATTTTTTCACATGTGACAGGTTGTCAAGTGGAGCTCATGGCCGTGTGGTTATAACCCTGTTCTAGACCATTGAGTCCTAGGTTCAATCCACAGTTGGGGCAGGATTTTTTCTTTCGGAGGTACCATCAAAATTGTTTCTGTACATGTTGTGCATCTGCTATTGCAAATCGGCTTTTATTTCCACAGCCCATAGCAAGCCTCCCTGCACTCCTTCACAGGAAAACATGCAGTAACGAAAGAAAGACAGGTTGTCAGCCTATCCCTAAACTTTTATTAGTCATCTCTTATGATGACATGCATGGAAAGAAAACAGTGGTCCTTGAAAGACATGCTTAGTATTTTGCAGTAATCTTATTGTTTCCTCACAAAAAAGTGACAATTGTAGCCTTAAGATACACAGGAAACACATTACATGAAAAATGGGGCCTCATACTTGTCAAGGTACTAAATGTTACACATTTGATAGGCATATTTAGCTTATCACTTTCAAAACTTAGAGAATAAAACTGCTGATATGAATTGTAAGAACAATCATTATACCTTTCTGATCTTGGATACCATACTTTTTTTTTCTAATACAGTGGAATCCATTATAATAAATTGGTCAGAACTGTAAAAATGTGTGTGTAATAACCAAATTTCGTTATATACAATTATGGATAATTATTACTAGAAAGTTATGTCCATTGTACATAGTTATGCATGACGTAATTGTACAATGTTACGCATGACGCAATTGTACAATGTTACGCATGACGTAATTGTACAATGTTACGCATGACGTAATTATACAATTACAGTGTTACACTTGATATAAATACTGGGTTACCGTATGGGAGGGGGAATGTATGTTTAGGCCCCGTTGTCCATTATTGTAGTTTTTAGTGAAACCCTTTACTCCGATTTGGCTTTTCTGATTGTTTTCATTGACTGTCAACTCAAAGTGACCAATGAAAATCATGGGAAAAGTCAAATGTGCCACTTTAGAAGGATAATTCCTAATGACCTAGAAGGTCTTATATCATCAATGATCAGGGTTAAAGGAGTTCTTGAATCCTCTTCTACCCTCTTTGCTGAGAAGCATTATCTTTTACAATGCACTGAATCTAGTCCATCGACAATACAGTCATATTGATGTTTCCTTCAAAAATGACACAATTTGACTTTACCTCTGATTTTCATTGGTCACTTTGGGTATACTTTGTATCCAATGAAAATCCTGGGATGAGTCAAATTATGTCATTTAGAACATCAATGTCACCTGCCTAAAAGAAGCATACACTGTTCATACCAGGATTTTCAGTGTTTTGATCTATCCCTGACTGGTGGTTTATAACTTTCTCATACATCGCCCCATCTTAGAATATATTCTGTAAATCATGACCTTCAACATGCCTGTTATAGAATAAGGTTCTGTCCAAACACAGGCAGCTTTACCATGTTGTGAACAGAGTTTGTACTTTTACCCAAAATAATTTATTTTTGAAAATAGTGTGTGTTCACATCATAGCTGTGAATGTATTTTTTTTCATAAATCTTTATTCTTAAAAATGTATTTCCATATTTCCATTTTTTAATAAAAAAAGGCTGTATTTAGCACTGAAAAAAATTAAAAAAATAAAATAAACAATTTAAGTTTTTTTGGGGGGCTCGAAATCCCTATTAATTTGAAAAATCTATACTCATTAAAACCTATGAAACATTATAATTTTTTTTTCATTTAGACAAAGAGTTACAATAATCAAGGATTTTGAAAAGTGTCGTTAAAGAGCGAAATTCATCAAAAACTTGATTCGTTGTGTTGGGATTCCACTGTGCCTTTACCAAAGTCTAATTCCGCTTTACATTGCCAATCAGCACAGTATGTCAGTGATGATTCCTCGTGATCAAATCAATTTTTCAACATAGACATAAATACCCGGTATGTATATGAATATGCATGTGTTTTAAAATTAAAAATATATCACATTTAGGGCCTACTATGTTTTCTATAAAATATATTACACTAACTATGTTTTCTATAAAATATATTACACTAACTATGTTTTCTATAAAATATATTATATTGACTATGTTTTCTATAAAATATATTATATTTACTGTTTTCTATAAAATATAGTACATTGACTGTTTTCTATAAATATATTACATTGACTATGTTTTCTAACAAATATATTACATTCACTTTTCTATAAAATATATTACATTTACTATATTTTCTATAAAATGTTAGATAGGCCTTATATGAAACAAAAATGTGCCATAATTTGGCAATGAGGTTTAGTTCTTTGTTTTATTTACTCTTAAATTAATGTTCTGAGAAAAATTCATGAGGAAGTTAAGGGACAATGTAATGTGACCAACTGCCTCAAAAAAGGTGAGCTTCCAAACCTATATGTAAGATTGATGATTCTACTTCTGCTGTGTTCATTCTACGGCAGCTTAACAATTGTAGCCTGGAGAACTGAGATGTGATTTTTAAGAAGAATGATGAAAATTCCATGGACAGCCAAGAAAACATATGTAGAAATTCTCTGAGATGGTAGTGTGAACCAACTTAACTTATTAACAACACAAGAGACATAGTTGTGGAGAAGCATGAACTTCTACGCCACTCGGCATGGCACTTGATTGATTGAACCTGGAGAACTGAACGTGCTGTGTCATGGTTGACATCTTTGCCTTTTGAGTTAACACTTTCGACTCGACATGATTTCTGGGTCACTTTGACTCTCCGTGGGATGGGACAGCCAGCCTCGCCACCAAAATCCCTTAACCACCTCTTACGGCATGCATGAAATGTCTACATTTGTGTGTATTTATGGACAAAATCACTTCCAGTGTCACTATTCTGTGATTTTTTTTGGTCCTGCAACAAGTGGGCATGATTGCTATAAAAAAACTTTCCTTTCTACAATTTTTCTCGTTAGACAGTTGCAGAGAGAAATTTTAGGCTGCATGATAAAGACTGCATGCCCTTTCTGTCATCACAGTGTGTACAGGGTGGGTTCTTTATTTAACCCTCCAACAGAAAGAAAATCCAGGCCCTTACTGTGAGTGGAATTCTGAAACATGGTTGTAAGACCAACACATAAGCTTCTCAATCATGTGCTACACTGCATATTACAAAACATAAATCAACATTTTTAAAAAGCGATAAATATTTTAAATATAATACAAAGTCTGTTTTATGCCTGGATTTGGTTAGTGAAGGTTCCTGGAGTGAAACGTCCGGCTATGGGAGTAGAACCAGTAGAGGATGCAAATTTAAGCACTGCCCTCTGTCCATATGGGCGGGCTGAGATAACACAGATGTCTGCTGGATTCTCAATAGCTGCAATTGCCCGAGCAGCAAGCATAAGCTTCTCCCATGTTTTCTTCAAATTGACAATGTAGATCCCTATAAGAGAAACATATTTCAAACAACTGCTAGAATTCTTCACATAAAATTCTCCATAGACCTACATAAGTCATAGTACTGCAATGTTAATTTGGATGATTGCAATGGATCAATGGATGAAAAGAAGACATGATCCTTTTTATCTACAAATTATGTCTAGGAAATTATAAAAGTTGCTATATGAACACTCTATAGATAATATCAGAATGTTATATGGATACTATATGGACAATATAGTACACTCTATGAACATTATAATGACACTAGGCCTATATGGAAAATATCATAACATTATAAATTAAAGTTTCAGTCCAATATATATAATATAAATAATAATAAAACAATTAGGGTCATAAGGAACCACACTGGAGACATCAGCACAAAAAGTCCTCCAGACATCTCTATCCTCAGCCATTTGGAGGAGTGTAGAAAAAACATGTACAGAATATTCCTTGATGTTACCAATCCAAGATTTTTCCGTCCCCCTCTCCTGCTTTCACCCTCCACTATTCCTTGTAAAATAATTTTTGAAAGCAAGTTATGTCTTGGTGCATGTTCAAACCGAACAAGTTTATGTCGCTTCACCACTGCCAAAAGTAGTTTTTGATAACCTGCAAGTTTGTTTATTTGCTGCTGGACAAATATATTTGTCTTGTGGTCTACCCTATATAACTAATTCTTAACAAACGTCTGTAGCACTTGTATTCAAAAGCCTGAATCTTTCTTTCCATGTCTGCATCAACTGTCCAGCTCTCATACCCATATAAAAGTACATTAGAGATCTAAATAGCTTGATCTTTTCTGTAATACTGATCTTACTTTTCCAAATCATATTCAATCTTTCCATGGCATCCATCACCATCTCGAGTGTTAGATTAATCACATTTCCTGAGATGACATCATCACATATTTGGGACACAAGATATTTGAAGGTGGTAACTCCTTCAAGTTTGTGATTGTTTAACTGAATATTTGTGGGATCTTGCTTGCTATCACTAGTCACTATTCTTCTTTCTTTCTTCTTTTCTATTTTATGCCTTGCAGCATCAGGGGGAGGAGAGTTCTCTTGAGGTTGTTTTTTTGTGTGCTTCATTTATGCTTATTTTCATTGACTCTTTTATATGTTATTCATTGTTTGCAAGGTGTGCCCCTGGTTTTGTATCTATCCTGTTTCTATAATGCTTTTTGATGGGCATTCTCTGATGGTAGTCTGGAAGCATGCACAAATCACTTAATCTGTTATCTTCTGATGTAATCCAGGATTGGCATTGAGTTTGTTAGTCTTCTGGTGTTTTCATTTCTGATTCTGTCTCTTACTCTGAGGATTATATATAGACAGAAAGCATTGAAACAAAAAACACCATTACCGGTAACTTGCTTTTATGAATGCTGATTTCAATGTCATATTTCCAACTAACTTCTTCCCACCTTGAAGGTAATTTCTTCGGAGTTCAGATTCAGAACCAGCCAAGAGATCGATATAATCAGCATAATAAAATAATTCGAGAAAACTAGAACATAGATAAATATGTATAGTACCGGTACTAAAACAGTTACACTTTCTTGACATCATCATCATTGTACTCCAGATATGTCAACAGATGCTCCGATCTCCTATTCAATAACTTTTAACGATAAGCAATAATTGGCTGTTCTGGTTTTGTATTTGCTGATAACCTTTTTTTATCTTTACCCCTCTATGTTGCAGACTCCTACTAGATTTAGCAAATTATTGAAAAGACAAAAGAATACACATACCAAATGAATATTGATTTTATAGATCAAGAAATAGCTTTCGTCCCAATATATCGAGAACTACTCTTTAAGTGTTCTTAATAATTATGGAATAAAAGGACCATTATGAGGTTGTGTAAGAGTATATATACAAAGATAATGAAAGTACTGTTAGGACAAGTGCAGGACTTAAAATGTGGCTTTCAGCAACATCAGGAGTTAGACAGAGGTGTGTCTTATCACCATTATTATTTAAATGGATAATATTACTGCAACAATAAAAACACTACCAGACGCTTACCAGATAAATGACTTAATTGATTTGATCTTTGCTGATGATCAGTGCCTATTTCACAGTTAATGTGAAGTGCTGTGGGATCACATAAACCTAATCAACGGAATCTGCCTTAATCACAACATGAAGATAAATACAGAAAAAAAAATATAAGTAATGTCTATAGGCAGAAAACCCAATACAATCAACATAAAGATAAATTATCAACTACTGCAGCAAGTGTTGGAATTTAAATATCATGGAAGCAATTTTTACAGATGATGGAAGAATAGATAGAGCTAGAGAGAATGAGCTAAGAATTTAAAAAGTCAATGATGTAAATTATGAACTTGTGCCAATTTTGAAATACATATCTATTCTGATGGGAAAAAAAATTGCAAATCATAAATTAAATCTACATACCAACATTGTGTTATCTATGTCAAATATAGACCCGAACTAAAGAACACAAGAGAAAGCTTACAACATGTAAAATGAGATGTCTAAGAAAAGCAGCAAATAGAACAAGAAGAGAATATGTGAGAAATTAAAAGATTACAACAATGATTGGAACAATGATTATGGTCAAATATTTTGAAAAATATAGACTAAAATAATTCAGCCACTTAATGAGAATGAACCCATATCGGCCAGCAGCAAGATTGTACAACACGAAAATGGAAACAATAAGAGGCAGAGGAAGACCAAAAAGGAGGTGGTTTGATGATGTTATCAATGCTCTGAGACGTCACAATAATTGTTATTACTGAATATCAAGTGACCAAACGTGGCATAGCCTGAAAACTGATAGTCATTTAATCATGGATGCCTAACAGCAAAATCGGAGAAAAAAAAAGATAGATAGTTCTATGTTTCGAGAAATAAAGTCTAATGAAAATAATAATAAAAACATATTAAATGTAACACAGTATAAACAATATAAACAGGAATAACTTCTATGTTGCAACCAATGGGGCGTTTCTCAATAAACGTAAACAAAACATGAACAGAAATATTGAATAAAAAATAGAATAGATGAGTTATGACATATTCAAAGAGATTCTTACCATCAGACTTTCTCTTGTACACATATTGCAACATTTGATGGTCTACATTTGTTGAGCCAAGGTGTACACCTGCAGCAAGGAACTTCAACATGTCCTCCTCCTTCATTGACAGGACATCTAGACCACCAGACATTGTAAGTGTCTATTTCTGAGCAGTAGTTAAAAAAATCTGTGAAATGAATGTTGATAATAAAAACACAAATTATCATGTTAGTGAAGCTTGTTTTTGTGGCTTCTTTGATTTCTGTGATCCATCTTTTACATGGTCTGCCTCTGACTTTATAGCTGTGATGTCTATGTCTCATGGTCATTTGTGGCGTGCTGTCTGTTGGTAGTTATGATGAGTGCTATGATATTGGCTTATAAGCCAACATAAAAATCAATAGCAAATAGACAACAATATCTTTAAAATCTGTCTGTTGTAGGTAATTTCAACAACTTCAGACTTTTGTTACTGCACCTCATTGGTGTGTGTAGAAGTGACTATGGAATCAAATTCTAAAATATAATTCCTTGTTTTAATTATAACAAAAATGTTAAAAATTAAAATTGAATATAAGTCTGTTGTATGTTGCTGGGACCTGACTTAGGAGCCAAACATAGCAACACTGTAACCTGTCATGCATGTAGTAAAGTGGTGACTAAGGTGGTTTGTTTTTGGTTTAGTTAGTTATCCTATCTCTTAGATCGAAATGACCCAAAAACAGCTTGGATATGCTGTTGACACGAGCCGGATTCGAACCTATGACCTCTTGAACACAAGTTGGATATGCTGGGTTAAAAGGAGAAGATATCACAGCCAAGCTGTAAACCACCCAACAGAGTGCATTCCATTCTCTGGACTATCCTAGGCCTATAAGCTATCCTGTTAACCCGCAGCAGTCATGTGAGAAAAAATGAAAAAAAGAACATATTGAAACTGGCTGATGTAACATTTGGGTAACATTTTTAATTTGCGGAACAATTAGTTTTTCTTAACAATTAGGACACAACTAGTGATGTTACTGTGACATGCTTGTCAATGCTACTCAATTTACCGAGTAATTATACTGCTGAGGTAGACGCTATGTAAATATGTCAATGCTGGGAGTCAATGAATGTTTACCTATATATTTCTGGCTTGTTGTTTACACCACATGAATAATTAGGTAAAAAAAAGTAAAGTAACCCATAGCATTTATTAATGCCGTAGGGGTGTGAGATGTTAGCAATCTCACATATTAGAGGCTCTGCAAATGAGGGCGGTAGCCATATCCTCTCCCTCACAGTCTTTACTTCCCGGATTAATCTGGTACCCATTTTAGGCTGGGTCGACCCGGGAGCCATTGCGATCTGAAAAACATTTCCGTCTCAACTGGGGAATACATTTCTACCTCAATTGGGGAATGAACTCAGGACCACTCATATGCGAAGTCAGTGCGCTAACCACTGCGCTAACACAGCTCCCTATATAAAAATAATTAGGTACAGTTTTATGAATGTTGGCTTGATGTATATGTAGGCCTACTCTATAGTATAAGTAAAGTCACGATCACTAGTCATCATCATCAGCTGCCATGACGGCTGGCATAGATGATCATGGCTCTCCACAGCTCTCTATCTTTAGTATTATGTATCAGGATCGTTGTTGGTTCTGTGCCATGCCAGGTTTTTAAACTATCTAACATTTTCTAACATTGTCGCCCTCTGCCTCTGTTACCTTCAATCTTGCCTGTTGTGGCTATGTTCTCCAAACCTCCTTGTCTCATAACGTGGCCAAAAATGAAGATTGTCTTTTTCTTATATTATTGATTAAGCTCATTCTCACATTTGACTTTTTGAACACCTCCGTATTAGTTTTCCTGGCAGTCCATGGTATTCTCAGCATTCTTCTGTAGAACCACATCTCTACTGCCTCTAATTTCTAACTTTCTTGTTTGTTTATTGTCCAAGACTCACATCCATATGTTAGTATAGAAGTTAAATAGCACTGCAGAACTCTCTTTCTCACCTCTAATGACATATTACACAATATATTTTACATTTTTCTGAATGGTGTTTTTGTTTGCCCTATTCTGCTTCTGATTTCTGTTGAACTTCTTCCGTCTGATGTAATTGTTGTACCAAAATACTTGAATTGGTGGACCTGTTTTATTCTACCAGTATATTATTCACTTTGATCTTGCAAGCTGTGGTATTTTGTTTCTTTAAAATAACCATTACTTCTGTTTTCTTGTTATTTAGGCAGAGGCCTTTCTCTTTACTTTCTGTCACTACTACATTAATTAATTCTTGAAGGTTTTCCTCACTTTTTGCAATCAGAACAGTGTCATCTACATATCTTAAATTATTTATGTTATGTCTCACTGATATTCCTGGAATATCAACATTTGCCTGCATTATGTTTTCACTGTATAAAGAGAACAGGTCTGGTGAAAGTATAAATTACTGCCTAACTTCTTGTTTTATTTGTTGAAAAGTGCCAAATTGATTTCCTACTTGTATTTCTGCTGTTTTTTGTCAGTACATGTTCCTGATGATTCATAAATCCTTACTGTCGATAACTTCACTATGTTTAACTTTATCAAATGCTTTTATGTAGTCTATAAAACAGAGGTGCAGATCTGTTTTTATCTTTATTAGACCTGTCTATTATTGTTATAAATATATATATAGGCTTGTATAACATTTTTATAATCTTTGTCTTCTTTAAAACCACATTGTTCTGGACTTATTTATGTTTTATTGAGTTTCTCACTCTCTTCATGATGATTCTGAGAAGTATTTTTGTTATTTGGCTGATTGTAAGGTGTTCAGATTCAGTGGTCCCTGATTTATTTGGTTAAGTAGGTCGTATAGGGGCCTAAATATGGATATCATTAAATCATCAGGTATGTGTCCAATATTATAAGATTCCTCAATTTAGTGATTATTTCTACTCCAAAGTTACTAATTCCTCTACTGGGATATTGTCTGGTACTGGAGCTTTGCCATATTTCATGTACCTTAGAGCCTCACTACTGCTGGGAGTATTGAAGGACCCTTGCCGTTATCTTGTATGTTTATCTAGGGTCTATTGTCATCATAAAGTTCTTAAATGTATACCATCTCTATACTACTAGTATATGATCTTTTCCCATTAACACCTGCCCTGTCTTAGATTTTAGACACCCTCTAACTGTTTGCGTTATTTTCGGTTATCACATTAACTTGCTTATGTAGTAATATTGTGTCTTGATTGTAATGTGATTCAATGTATATGCACTTCCTGTTCAGCCAGCTTTCTTTTGTTACTTTGCATTTCTCTCTTAGGTCTATCTCCCTCGATCAATAGTACATAATTTAATTAATATAAATTTGGATACTAGAGACGTACAGATAGCCACAGTGGTGAGTGCTTGAGTTGCTTAGTTACCATATGATTTACCTTAGGATCACCTGATTATCTCAATAAATACGACAAAAACATTGATATAGTTTACAACAACAGGGTATTTGCAGATTTACCGCACAAAAGTGCAATCATATTAGAATTGTTATAAACTTGGATCAACATAACACTTACATTTGGAGAAAATCGATTGAGAGAGAGGATGCGACATCCGTTTTGAATAGCTAATGTCACCGGTAAAATATGGGATTGGATTCTTAATTTAAGATTGCAGTGAAACCTGTTTTACAACAGATTTAATGTTATATAATCATACAGAGAAAATAGTGTAGGCCTATACATTGGTTTTGGGCATCTGTTTTAAAACGCATAGTAATGCTAAGTCAAGAGACAGATGATAAACTGTACTTTTATGCCAACACTTTGATATCAATGGCAGATATAGGCGCTGAAAGTAGCCCGTCGGAGAAAACTTTGCCTACATGAAATGAAATGCCCGTGAAAAGCTACAAGAGTGACCAAACTAGACAAAATAACAAAATCAGAAGAAGAATCGGTATAAGACCATGCACAGAATACATCGAGAAACAGCAGATTAAATAGTTTGGAGATATTATGAGAATGAACAACAACCAACTACTGACAAGAGCATAGGTCCCTATAGTCCTAACACGAGTAGTGGGTAAACGGCCACAGGAAAACCTAGAAGATGGATATATAATATTAGTAGGGCATATCAAGACAGCCCTGAACAAATATGATTAAACACAGTCAAGGCGACACATCTGGCATTGAACAGACAGTTAAAGCTCCCAGTCACCATCCCTACGCTTAACGGCAAGTGTGGATATTTGATCAGCATCCACCTGGACAATAGAAGGCCCTAATCTTACCCAATTTTGATCCGACTTCGGGGCTCTTGAGTAAGCCCGTAGATAAGAAGAGTTTATGATGTTCCCTTAGCAAATCGCAACATGACTTTTTTTTTTTACTTTTAGTATAGGCCTAGGCCTTAAGGTAATACAGCGTGAAACGTAACAACAATAGTACTTACGTAAAACACAGGTTTTTAGAACGTTCCACTAAGACACAAAGGATTATCACTTTTTAGTACTAGGACCTTCGTTAAAAGGCGGGGGAAAAAAGCGCGCAAAAAAAACAACAACACAAAACGTTGCGATTTTCTGCAAGATTCTATCCCTAGATTCTATGGAAAACAGATGAGATCTGACACACGAGTGACTATTGTTATGACTTTTTCTAAAAGGGTAAATTCATTTCCTGAGAGGTACATATCTAACAGTCAGGTCCCTAGATAAGGGGAGGGATTTGGGATTCAAACCTCTTCGTCATAGCAAATATGAGCATAACTAACTAATAAAAAGGTCGGTAAAAACATCCACCACCCTCCCACTTAAATTTTTTTTTGTGTAGAAAGGCCTTCACATTTTCCGTCAAATAGTGAAATTTACACACGAAATTGAACCAAAGAAAACTTAAAACTTTTTTTGGGTGTGGGAGGAAAACCTCCTCCTTAAGGTAATCATATCCCCGGCCCTGGTAACAGCTCTGATATGACTAAACTGGACTGACGTTAGCTGTTGGAAGTAACGTTCATCACCATAGAAGTAGGCCTATACTTTTGATTTTCACTTCACAATTGGGGATACAGAAATCTGCAGTAAAATCGTGTACCATTTTTAGCGTTACGATATTTTTGTAAGACGTCAACATATTTACCACCAACGTGATCTATACCACAATTTCATTGCTGTCACAAATGCCTTTGACCGTTTTTGGCATGATGGTCTGTGGCACATACTGAGACATTTTAATTTTGACACCACAATCATAGACATTGTTGAAATACTGTATACAAATGCAAGTATTGCTGTCTTATCAAACAATACAATTGGAGAGTTCTTTAAAACAAATGTGGGAGTTTGGCAACGATGCATAATATCTCCAGTACTTCATACAGGAGACACTACATGACTACAACACGTCTATATCGACTGAGGTTGCCCTATTTACAACTTGCGTTTAGCTGATGATATTGATCTTACAGCTGTGTCAAAACAAGAATTACAAGAGTTAACAGCAAAGTTGGAATAAGTTACCAGGAAGTACGGAATGGAAATCAACACAGAAAGGAGCACGATCTTGGTTAACAGCAGAGACAGAAGAACAGACTAACATCATGAAGAATGGATATAAGCTTGAGGAGGTGAATACTTTCAAATACCAGGGATCTAGCAATGAAGCATTGGAAAATGCAAAGCAGAATTTAAAACAAGGCTGAATATCGTTTTAGCGTCAAGGCTAACGGTGATTTGGAAAAGCAACATCAGTGTTGGAGTGAAAGTCAAATAGTATAAATCACTGGTGCTTCCTGTTGTGCTGTATGGTTGTGAGAGGTGGACACTCACTGCGGACATGGAGAGAAGATTACAGGCTTTCGAGTACAAATGCTACAGACGAATTCTACGAATTTCCTATAGACAAATTTGTAGTAAGAAATAAAATAGAGATGTATGCAGGTGTACAAGAACCATTGCTTTCAATAGTCAAACGACGGAAACTAGCATGGTTTGGACATGTATGCAGACATGCTTCCTTGTCAAAAACAATACTACAGGAAACCGCCGAAGGAGGAGAAACAGAGGAGGACAAATAAAGACATATATAGACAACATCAAGGAATGGACAGGACAAGATTTTCCTCAGTCATTCGCATCGTTGAAGATATAAATCAGTGGAGGACTCTCTGTGCTGAAGCATCCAATGTGGTACTTCTACGGCCCTGATGGATTGCGGGATTATTCTTTTAAGACCTGAAACCGTGTTAAAAAATAGCAACACGAAAGGTAGAAACAGAGGTAAAAGAAGTTTTGCAACCGTGGGTGTTTTCTTACTAGATCTAGGTGTTTTTTGTGATGATTTTGTACAGGACCGTGTTGTGCTATGATGCAGGCAGAGAAGCGGCCGTTTCAGACGGCACCAATCAAAATGCATTGTCGGGTGCGGCATTTCGAAGAAAAACCGTTCAAGGGGAGCCATTTCGAAGAAAAATCAGTCAAGGGGGAGACATTTCGAAGACTTGCATCATGCAGGAAAATCTATCGCTCGGACCTGTCTTTGTTGGTCAGAAACTGTTATTCAGATGTTAGATTTATCTAGATGGTTGTTAATAAATATTTTACGAAATATTCTGGATGTTTCTTCATAAGCATATTTTACTGTACAACTTCAATTAACAACACTATAACAAAAAGTGAATATGTATTACAAACACATATGTCTACTACTACTACTACTACTACTACTACTACTACTACTACTACTACTACTACTAATATAAACATGACACAAACAATTTGAATAAAATGAATATGGACAAGAACAGCTGATATGTTGTTTTCATTTGAAGAAACATATAATAGTAAGAAAACAAAGAGTAATATGAAAAACAAATAATTAAACAATCTTTAACGAAATAAATCAACAGACGCCGTATGTTAGCCTGCATTCATGATTGAAATGTGTGTTGAGTCAAACGTGTGTACATGGCACATAGTCCGTGTGTGTTAATTATTGAAATGTGTGTTGATTCAAACGTGTGAACATGCCACATAGTCCGTGTGTGTTCATTATTGAAATGTGTGTTGATTCAAACGTGTGCACATGGCACACAGTCCGTCGTTGTTCATTATTGAAATTATGTTGATTCAAACGTATGCACATGGCACACAGTCTGTGTGTGTTCATTATTGAAATTTGTGTTGATTCAAGCGAAGCAAAACATGTCAGAACAGCGCTTCCAAGCCGGGATAATTCCGGTTGCAACATCTCAGTGATTATTTATTCTTTTAGAAGCCGGTATCATAGCACATGAAACATCTTCATAAGTGCTCCGGTCGCCATTCTAGAAGTCATCCAGGAGTATACAGACTCGATGTAATGTCAGATATTTATTTCGTGATCTTCGGATCTTTCCAAAGTGGACTTATTTTAAATGTCCAGTCTACCAAGAATGAGATGGCTGTGCTACACTGGGAAAATTAAAGATGACAGAATACCGAATGATACCTTTTAATATTTGGGCAATTGCAGTGAGAGAAAAGATATCACGGTGATTTTGGTACAAGGAAACGTGAAAGCGTGGTATGTCTATCTATGATACAAGCATTGATATGTAACTCATAGAGAGGGCCTATAGAAAAGTTGGACCATGGTAGTTAATGAGTTTGCCTCTCTTTTGGAGAGGCGTGCCCCTTTCAACCAGCGGACAAAGTCTAATTAGGTTATATCAGGACACACTACCATAAAATATTAGAGGTAACAAAGACCCCATCAATATAAAGTTGGACCATTGATATGCAACTCATAAATATAGAAGTGTTTGGGGAGGGGTGATGGGAGGCTTTTGGAGCTTTAATTCCCACTTTAGGAAGTTAAAGCAAGATATTAGGGATATGTACTAGGTTGGGAAAGCGGCACATGGCCAGAGGAATAGAAAAAATCATTATATATACCCCTCCCAAAAAAAAGGCGAACTTCAGATTTGCTCTAACTACCGAACTATAGTCATTATAAGTCAAGCAAGTAAAATAATGTTAAACATCATAATGCAAAAAATCAAACAGAAATTAGAGATGGAGATATACGAAACGCAGGCTGGTTTCAGATCGGGCAGAGGAACAAGAGATCAATCCTTAACATGAGATTGATCATAGAAAAGTGCAGGGAATTTTCAACTGACCTGCACATGTGTTTCATAGATTACTCAAAAGCGTTCGACTGCGTCCAACATCAGAAATTATGGGAGATAATGAACAGCATGGGTTTCCCTAGACATTGATTCATCTAATAGAAGAACTTTACCAAGATCAAAAGGCTGCAGTGAAGTTAGAGGGCGATCTCTCAGAGTGGTTTGAGGTACAGAGTGGAGTAAGGCAGGGATGCACACTCTCTCCATACCTGTTCAACATCTACGCAGAAAATATAATGAGGAATGTGAGAGAAGACATACACAACGCTGAATATCACGCTCTAAACATAGGTGGATTCTTAATCCCGGAACAACGCTACGCAGACGACACAGTGCTTCTTTCAAATGATATAACGGGATTGCAACAACTAATAAAGAACACACAGAAATATAGCGAAGCACAAAACTTATATTTAAACTAGCAAAAAACAAAAATCATGTCAATAGATATAACAACACAACAACCAAAAATCAGAATAGACAATACCGAGATAGAATGTGTGGATACATTCTATTCAAGCTTCGCTCAATTCAAGCGCGATTTATGATAACTCAGCACAAATATGCAATAAGGTAAGGTACCAACAACTAAGGTACAATTGATAGAGTAAGCAAATACAATTAAATTTGTATAGATTTATACAATTATTTGTACACACCCGGAAGTCAATATTTAGTCATCCTAATCTCATAATCGCCAGAATACATTACAGTAACTCAATTAGCAATCCGAGTTTGCACTGGCCTGACACGGTAAAAAAAAACCCATTTCTATTTTACGGTCATTGAATTGAGAAAAGGTTATTTCCATCGACATAATCGCTTTAGATATTGTGCTCCGTTTATGAATGTCAATTTGTCTCTATGCACGCGATTTAGAGCTTGAGGCTGTTCGTTGATTGGGGGTGAAACGTGCAATTATTTTATGAGTGATTTTGGCCAAACACAAAAATTAAAAAATGAAATTATTTTCCATACATGCTGTTGATTATTACAGTCAACTTAACCGTGCTTGAGCGTCACGGCACGAGGAGTAGAAATTAACGATGTTGACCCTTTGCAGACGGTTAGGATTGAGGCAAGTGTACATTTTGCAAATGGAATACGAAGTCCTCAAATTTCAGCCTCTGTGGTGGCTGATTACGAAGTCCACAAATTTCAGCCTCTATGGTGGCTGAATACGAAGCCCTCACATTGCAGCTTCTCATGTGGCTGACTACGAAGCCCTGAAATTGCAGCCGCTCTGGTGGCTGACTACGAAGCCCTGACGGGATATGTACGCTACAAACGTTTTGGCGTAAAGAACTATCATCTTTAGGTGATGTTTATAGTAAATAACTGTAAATTTATGTTAGCTTGCAGCAGAAATAATTTAAAAAAATTAACAAACCAATGTCAACAGGTAGTTTTTCTTAATGATGTAGTCTATCCTACAAGTTGTTTATTCATGGGAGGGGACGCAGCACATTTTTATGCCTATTGACGCTACACTATAGATTATTATTAGTGTTATTGATATTATTATTACTACTATTATTGAAATTAATATTGTTATTCTTAAAAGATAAATTTTGTTATTGACAAACCCGAGAATACTGTATTCATTGTAGCTCACACATACGACATGATTTTCGTTAGAGACACGTGAAAAATGTAGATAAGGTGTTAAATAGTTTTGTTTTGTTTCTGTGACAAGTTAAGAAATTAGGAAAAGAGTTGGTATAATATCATGTATTGAACATATCGAGAGACAGCAAGTAAAATGGTTCGGTCACCTTATGAGAATGAAGCCAAACCAAATACCAATAAGAACATATAACAAAAGAGTATCCGGGCGTAAGGCCAAAGGTAGACAAGGAAACGGTGGATAGAAAACATCAAGATAGCCTTGAACAATCCAGGACTAAATGCAACCACGGCAGCACATCTGTCCTTGGAACGACAGCTTTAAGCTCCAACACCTACGCTTAACGGCAAGTGAAAATGCGATCATCCATCATTCACCTGGGGAAAGACAATAGACAATAGATAGACCTAGATAAGATGACATATAAAATAGACTAAAAATGTGTCTAAAATAGGATAAAGTATAAATTAAACTAAAAATGTGTCTAAAATAGGATAAAGTCTAAATTAAACTAAAAATGTGTCTAAAATAGGATAAAGTATAAATTAAACTAAAAATGTGTCTAAAATAGGATAAAGTCTAAATTAAACTAAAAATGTGTCTAAAATAGGATAAAGTATAAATTAAACTAAAAATGTGTCTAAAATAGGATAAAGTATAAATTAAACTAAAAATGTGTCCAAAATGCAGAAAGGTTTAAGTCATACTGATAAACGTCTTGTTTCTCTTGGACATGAAGTTAACAGAATAATATTGTGAGTTAAGTAAGAAAGTATTGCGATGATCTCCGGTGTGATGCAGTCTGGTGAAGACCGATGTTTGGACTTCTGCGAAGAAACTAATCCTTTTATCTGCTTAAATAGTAAACAAGAAAGAAAAACTTAAGTAGAACTGTCTACCGCGCGGTAAATGAAAAAAAAGTAGAATAACAAAAAACTGGTTCGATAACAGTTTTACAAATATGACACGTATACAGGTTCAACGTTGGCATAGTTATCGAATCATTGAACCTGTGTATTTGTCCTAATTGTCAAACTGATATTAAACCATTATTGTGTTATTTTGCAAATATTCTTTTATCTGTATTGAATTACGATTATTATTGTACTTACTTTGAATAGTAGTTGAGTAATTTATTTCCTTCTAATTAGAATTACGATCCCATGTCGCAACGTTTTTCTCACAAGAGCATTTTACGTAGAGTTTGTGAATTATTACTTGAAACTACATGACTACTTGAACTACTTGAAAATACATGCTATTAATGATAATCTTGAAAGAGGCAAGGAATGGTATAACGATAAAGGAACATTCATAGAAGATGTTCAAGTTGGCACGTTTTTGTGACAATAGATCTTTTATCTAACTTCCTGTATATACGACCCGTGAATTGTAATATTATTCTACATGGCAACCCTTCTCCTCTTTACATTATATATATATATATAAGGTAAAGCTGTTTAGAGTCACCGGGCACTAATATACCGTTGTGATGACACATACGTGATATTAATTGTGAGTAATTAGTGCGGACATATCTGATGTCAGTGCACGACCACTTTATATACACCTTATATACACACACACAGACACACTTCCACGTCACTCTCCTACCCGTATTCTCAAACGCACTCACATGCCAAATTATTATCTTTATAATCTGCTCTTGTCAGCAAATTTTTTTTTTTGTATTGAGGTATAGGGTTTTCCCAAAATTATTGTCCTAGGAAATATGAGAACTGACATTCCGAAAGATAATCGATGTATATGGGCGTTTATGTAGGCTTGATGGAATGTCATAATCTAATAGATTTTCGTGATTTCTGTTTTTATTCAAACAGCTAAGATAGAAGAAGATAATGTAGTGCCTCAATACTAAAGCGAACCACTTCCCAATCGTTCATATACAGCGCAGAATCATGGACATTCATTGAAACACAGAAGGCCTGAAAGGAGGTTTGAAACAACTGCACCGACATGTGTTCCGAAATAAATCGCCATCAAATGCCATCTCTGTAACGAAGGTTGGCTGCAATGGACCTTCAACATCATCATTCTCTTGTCTTGGAGATGCACACTGCTAGACAGCATCCTGTTCATCTCATAAAGTTTCCCTCCCTTTTGTATCTCTGTCTACCTATAGCTCGCCTCCCCTCATCTCTACTTTCAAATAAGATTTTATACATTCTGTGATGTATTTTAATATCTCTAAGGTATTTTATTTGTTTGATCTTTTCCTACAATTATCATATACGGAGTGTTGTTAGAACCTCTGTGTTAGTTTTCATCTCTGATCATGAAGTTCTTCATATTCTTCTGTATCACCACATCTCAAAGAGATCAATTCTGTCTTGTACAAAAACAATGAATAGAAAAATATAAATATTGAAATAAGCGAAGAAGAGAATATAACAAATTGAACAAAACAAGGTGAACAAAACATTTATACTTTCTCTTGAAGGGTTACTTAATGGAAAAGTTACAGACCTGTCTCCCTAAGAGTTGCTGAATTAAAAAAGCTACGAACTTCTCTTGAGGAGAAATCACGGGGAAAATAAAGCTTCAGACTTTCTCATGAAAAGTCACTGAATTGAAAAGTTGTATACATTCTCATGAAAAGTCACTGAATTGAAAAGTTGTATACCTTCTCATGAAAAGTCACTGAATTGAAAAGTTGTATAACTTCTCATGAAAAGTCATTGAATTGAAAAGTCGTATACCTTCTCATGAAGTCACTGAATTGAAAAGTTTTATATCTTCTCTTGAAATGTTACTGAATGAAAAAGTTTCATACTTTTAAGGAAGAGACACTGAATTGAAAAGCTTCACTGAATGGAAACATATTAGACTCCGGAAGTCACTGAATGGAATAGTTACATATATTACGAGGGGGAGTCAATAAGTAGGTCACAAATTGATGTTGGATGGCAGGAAAATGCAGTAGGTGGTTTCTAAAGCTGTTTATAGTTGATATCATCATAGAACTTTATGTTTATGTTCGCTAGATGGCGCTAGCTGTACCTTGCGCATGCGCAGCACAAAAAACAAAATGGCTACTGTACTTACAGAGTGTACAATCAATGAACAACGTGCTGTTGTGCGTTTTTTATGGGCAAAAGGACTGCCTGCAAAAGACATTCATAAAGAAATGCTTCCTGTTTATGCTGACAATTGTTTGTCCCGTAAAGCGGTGCACAGCTGGGTAAAAAAATTTTCTCAAGGACACTCTAAAATTGTTGACGAAATCCGATCTGGTCGTGCTGTTGAATTTGCAACAGGCGCATCTGTGCAGCGGGTTGAGGAGATGATTCGAGGTGACAGACGAGTAACGATAGACGCTGTAGCAGCTGCAATAGGGTGCTCACATGGTTCAGCATACAGCATCATGCATGACCGATTGAAATTTAAGAAAGTGTGTTCAAGGTGGGTGCCCAGACAATTGACGGACGAACACAAAATGAACCGATTAGGCTTGTCATTGGAGCATCTCTGTCAATACGCAAATGAAGGAGAAGACATGATGAACAGGATTATTACTGGGGACGAATCATGGGTGCATCACTACCAGCCTGAATCAAAGCGTGCTTCAATGCAATGGAAACATCCTTCTTCGCCTTGTGTCCAAAAATTCAAGGTTACACCATCAGCAGGGAAGGTTATGCTGACAGTGTTCTGGGATTGTCAAGGAGTGCTTTTAACCAATTTCAAAAAGAAAGGTGACAATGTGAATTCTGAATCATACTGTGAAGTTCTATCAGTGCTTCGGGATGCAATTCGAAGAAAACGTCCAGGGCTGCTGACTAGAGGAGTGCTACTCCTTCATGACAATGCTAGACCACATACTGCTCGATTAACTCAGGAGAAAATAAAAAATCTTGGTTGGAAAATTCTGGAACATCCTCCTTACAGCCCCGATTTAGCCCCTAGTGATTTTCACCTTTTTGGTCCACTAAAAACCCACCTTGGCGGGAAGCATTTCGCGACTGACGCAGAAGTTGAATGTGAAGTGAAAATGTGGCTTAAAAAGCAGAGCACGCAGTTCTACGCAGCAGGTTTGGGAGGACTCATAAAACGATGGGATAAATGCATCAATGTTGGTGGAAATTATGTTGAGAAGTAAAGGGATAATGTATGTGTAAAAATAAACAGTTTTCAGGTTTTTATCGTCTTCAGTTTTTTTCTAAAGAGCCATTTGTGACTTACTTATTTACTCCCCCTCGTATATAGAAGAGTCGATGAAAATGGCAAGTTGAAGACCTTCTTTTGAAGAGTCACTGAATTGAAAAAAAGAAATTAAAGATCGTTTATTGAAGTTTTACTGAATGTAAAAGTTATAGAAATTATCTAAGAGTTACGGAATGAGAAAGTTAAAAGGCATGGCTGCAAGTGGTTTCGAACCATGAATGTGGTCAAATAACAATTTTTATCCTTTTGTGTTCGTTTTCAAACTCGCACTACATCGTAGCCCATATAATGGTATATATTATGTAACGGTTTATAGCGTGACCAATGTTTCTACGAGTTTTAGCACGATACATTCGACTTAGTGACACAATTGAATACGTTGTACACGAGGGACTCGTAACATTTTTCTACCTAAGAGTTACATACCCCAGTCTTCATTTGTCAATGCAAGTGGGAATAAAATTAAAGGCCACATACGTCTATAGTGTTGAGAGAGATTGAGGGAACTTACATTGGTAGTTTACGGAGAGATTGAGGAGAACTTACATTGGTAGTTTACGGAGAGATTGAGGGAACTTACATTGGTAGTTTACGGAGAGGTTGAGGAGTACTTACATTGGTAATGCATTTGAGATTTCGGAGCACTAACATATGCAATTTAGAGAGATAATGAAATTGAAGAGCACTTATTTATGTTGTGTATTTGAGATGTGGGAGCACTTACATAAAGAGTGTATTTGAGATTTGAAAGCACTTACATATGTAGTCTAGGGAGGGACTGAGAAGCCCTTTCATAAGTAGTCTAGGGAGGAATTGATGCTCACTTACATATGTAGTGTATTTGAGATTTGGGAACACTTACATATGTAGTGTATTTCCGCATTGCTCTCGGAAGACCCATGGTTAGGTTAGCAGATAACCAATATTTCAAAAGTACCTCATCGCGGTTCACCCTGGAAACAGAAGTACAGCGACTCGTGATGCTTCTAACAAACACGTTTATGGATCATGTTCGTTAATGTGGAGGCTGCAGATCGAATCAGAATTGACGGCAAAAGACGAGTAGTATCTCCGACACGTCTATGCCAACATATACAACGTCAATGTCGAAGCAAGACAGTCCTGCTCGAGCATCGGAGGGGCGGTCAATGCAATTGTCACGAAATGGGTAGATGTCTAAACGAATAGTGAGATTCACAAGGTTAACAGGATAATATATTGAGAATAAATGGAAGACAGCACATCGCCAGACAGCACAAGCTTCTAGCCCTCGGTGCTCCTATAATTAGAGGACAGCACAGCACCAGAATGGAGAGCTAAATGCAAACGGAACGGAAAATGTTTAAGGAAATCGGAACTAAAGTTTTTACTCAGTTCGAGAATAAGCTTCTAGTCCTCGGTGCTCCTATAAATGTATAGAGACTCAGACTTGGACGAGAGTTCAGGAGGGTTCAGCGGTTCAAGATGTCGGTGAATGACACCTCGGCTAAGAGGGCGAACGAACCCGGGACCAACTCTACCATTGATGTTTTCCTATACCAGATTCAGACCCCAGAAGAGAAAAGGTTCAGTACCCGATGAGCATTGGCCCAGTACGTCTAATTACGGGAGACGAGTTCACAGGCATTGAAACACTTCTTGCGAGATTGACGTAGTCGACAGGCCTACATTTCTGACTGCCGTATCCAAGGAGACTACCACCCAAGGAAATGTTTTGGCCTCTAAAGTCCTATGGCACAGTAGGTGGAAAACCGTTACGGAGTAGAGCCTATGCTCATCTTTCATCTGGCAACAGATAGGAAGATTTGTCACAGATTAGGGAAACCCACTATCCGAGTTAAAGGCATGAAGAAAACGGTTGTAATGGGTCTTCCGAGGTGCAAATAACGCTGCTACGCCGTAGACGAGCATCACAGTGTACTTCACGCCCCTCGGAGGATATCACACGAAATTTCTTATCGGATATCAGAGAGCGAACAATGAAGTAGAACAATGTGTACTCTATGGAGTGATGGAAGACCACTTACATAAGTAGTGTATGTGAGATATTAGAGCACTTACAAATGTAGTATATTTGAGATATTAGAGCACTTACAAATGTAGTATATTTGAGATATTAGAGCACTTACAAATGTAGTATATTTGAGATATTAGAGCACTTACATATGTAGTATATTTGAGATATGAGAGCACTTACATATGTAGTTTAGAGAGATAATGAGATTGAGGAGCACCTATACATGTAGTGTAGAGAGAAAGAGAGAGGGAGAGAGAGAGGAGAGAGAGAGAAAACGATTGGGGAGTGATTTTATATGCTGTTTAAAGTTATATTGAGAACCACTTACACCTGATATTTAAAGATAGGCTGAGGACCACTCACACATTTAGCTTACAAATAGATTGAGGACCGCTTATATTTGTAATGGATAGTAGGAGATTGTGTGCAATTTACATGCAGTATGGAGATATACATTCGTTGAGAAATATACATTCGTTGAGAAATATACATTCGTTGAGAAATATACATTCGTTGAGAAATATACATTCGTTAATTACTTATATCTTCACAATACACGTGCATACACACACACACACATTAAGAGAATTTCCCAAATTGCAATCAACAGAAAATTATTTAACATTTTCCAAACATGAGTCACGCTTCAAGTGAGCTGCATCGTATTGTGGTCTAGTATCAGAGAGTGAGAATCACCTCTCACCAAATGCTCATCTTAATTTCCCCTGCAATCCAATAAGAACATACAATGAGATTTCTCTTAAATGATTGAGTGAGAAACGGATAAATGCTGACAAGGGAAATAACAAATAAATAACACATTTTTGTATTTAATATGTATGGCTTTCCGCGTTATTGAATCGTATCTCGGGTTACCTCTCTTTTCCATGCAAGTGTAAACTTTGTCAAATGTTTCTGTCTCATAAATCCTTGTATTTTTAATATACAAGTTATGTAATCATATGGAATGTCTCGTTAAAAACTGGTTGGTAAATACTGATACCCCGCGTTATTGCAGGATTTTATGTGATTGAACTCAACGATGAGTTACATGCTTGAACTTTTGTTAATATATTCCAGGCATGCCACACGGCAGGTCAAATCCTGTATGCGTATTCCATCTGATAATGGGCAAACTGGGCAGACATTAAACAGAAACATAGCTGGCATCAAGGAGGGAAGAATAAAGAGGGATATCTTGAATGACACAAGTGGGGAGAGAAAATAGTCAAAGTATATGGATTCACACGGGTACGTGCATGACATCAAAGGGTATCAAATTTGATAGGAAATGCAGAGTTTGGAGTAATGGGAAGGCAGATTGTAAAGTAATTAGAAGGCCGAGTGTGGAGTAATGGAAGACAGAGTGTGGAGTAATGGGAGAATAGTGTGGAGTAATGAGAAGACAGAATGCGAAGTATTGAGAAGGCAGAGCATTGAGTAATGAGAAGACATAATGCGAAGTAATAAGAAGGTCGAGTGTGAAGTAATGGGAGACATAGTGTGGAGTAATGGGAGACATAGTGTGGAGTAATGGGAGACATAGTGTGGAGTAATGGGAGACACAATGTGGCGTAATGGGAGACATAGTGTGGAGTAATGGGAGACACAATGTGGAGTAATGGGAGTTTGAGAATGAATATTGAAGAAGAATATTCTCTCTTGCTATTGAGAAGATGTTTATCTGGACTTTCGGAGATAATCAGTATTCAAGATAACACACAAGTGAATGTTCTTAAATACTGAAGATTTCAGAGTTCTGAATACACCACACTTTATGCAGATATCGCAGTGAGAAAATAACGTGTGTGCTTGGGAACAAATAATCGATAAATGCATATTAGACAAGAGCTTTCTATCGAAAATATTGTAAATAAAAGCGCGGAAAACAATACACAGCGTACATGAAAGAGAGAACAAAGCAGACGAGAATTACTTCTGTTTATACTTATATCGAAGTGCATTGTATTTGTAGTAAAAATCGCATCTCATAAAAAAAACACAAAAAAACAACAACAAACAAACAATGCGATTTTGTCAATACATTCAAACTGTGTACTCAAATATTACTATATACAAGTAAACTAAATTAGGAAGCAAGAGAATAAATTAAAAATTCTTGACACTAACGGGTTTTGAACCCGGTCCGTTCTAACGACACGCTGTAGTTTAACAATTTTGAATAAGAGCAATCACAAAATATGTTTTCCTTCAAGTAGATATGGAAGTCTGGCAAACATGGCTGTCGAGTTGTGAAAACGTTCATGTCCAGTCCAAGTCAACTTCTGTGACTGGTCTTGCAAACGACAGGAATATATGTGCGCTTATATTTTTTCAATCAGGAGCTGTCAAGTTTTTTTTCCGAAAGGATATTGATATATATTTCATATTGTGACTATGGTCGAAAAGTTAAAGTGTAAAGAATGTCGACAAAGATGACAACTCGTAATGTATGCGGTTAGGTCGATACAGAAATTGAGTTAATTAAAGTCATGAAAAAGAAGAGGATAGACATAATAGGTTTAGCAGACATAAGATGAAAGGGATAGATGATAAAAGATATTCACGATAATTATGTGCTTATTTGGAGTGGTGTAGACGAGAGAGATAGAGCCAGACATGGATCTCTGTTACATCAAGTAAAGGCAAAATCAATTATAGAAACAGAATTCATATCTGAACGATTAATGAAACTGCAACTATCTGAAAGGGACACAACAATAACAATCATTCAAATATACGCGTCATGTAATGACAACAACAATGAAGAAGAAGTCAAAGAATTTTACAAGTAACTTTCAGATACACTCAACAAGATAAGCGAGCAAGGCGATTTGTTGATAATGTGAGATTTCAAAAGTAGAATTAGACAAAGGAGAATGTCACAGGAAACATGCTTAGGGGCACACAGCGATACTTCCACACTGAGAATAGGAACAGGAGGAAAGGATCAACGTATGCATAGAAAACAATTTCATAATATCAAACACCCTCTTTCAACATCGAAGAAGCCATATTAGGACATGGTATAAATGGAACATAATAGGCTCATCATCCCAAATTGACTACATACTCACAAGGCAAAGGCAAAATGTAAATATAACAGAGTGATACCGAATATCGGTATCGATACTGGCCACAGACCAATCGTACTTTAAGAAATCTGTTAATTAAGAGCAAATATAAATAAACATTCACAACGAACTCAAGAAAGTTAAACGAAGAACTAATCAGGCACGCAGTGCATGAGATGACAAGAATCTCTGAGAATTTGCCGATACAAATTGATAGTTTAGATCAAAAGTGGGGTACTTTTAAAACAGCATTGATAGAAATTGAATTATAAATGTGGTAGAAGGAAATTAACAAGAGGGACAACGAAAAGAACATCACGGTGGAATGAAGAAGTCAAGTGTGCAATTAGAAATAAAAAGGTACTATATAATACATGGGTAAAGTACAGGAAATCTGACGACTACAGTACATTCCAATTGTCAAGAAGATCTGTTAAAAAAGTAATGAAGAGAGCTAAAGTAGAGATGTATTACATCTGCGTAGAACAACTGACACGTATTTGCAAAGATTGGCCAAACGATTTTTTTTCATAAGCAAAAAAGCAATGAGGATGAGAGACGATCCCTTCAATCGAAAACATATTATTAACGACAGAAACGGCAAACATATATCAAAGCAACCACAAGAAAGATCAGATGGAAAGAATGTTTCTAAGAGTTGCTTAATCCAACTGCGACCCAAGAACAGTACAGATTTAACACATTGCATGAGAGTGAACAATAACCTGAAATATTACTTCACGAGGTTGCAAATGCAATAATGAAGTCCATAAAAAAAACAACAACAAAAAAACCGAGGGTAGATGGAATAACTATAGAGGTAATCCGAGTTTGTGTTGAGACAGGAATACAATGGATTCATAGAATGTTTTAGCCACCTGGACAGAAAGAAAAGTACCGGGAGACTGGCAAGATTCCATAATAGTCCCTATTTGGAAAAGCAAAGGCAGGAAATTGTGACAAATACAGAGATAATTCACTATTGAGCCATGTGTGCATGCAAAGACAATTAAAAGAAGAATCAGAAATAGAGTTCACCCAGCACTAAGTAGAAACCAGTTCGGATTCAGAGAACATATAGGCTGCACTGACGCACTATTCACTCTGAGGCAGCTCAGCGAGAGAACCATCGAATATAAAAGTCAATTAAATATAACATTTGTAGTTCAAGAAAAAGCATTTGATATAATAGACAGGAACAAATTATGGCCATACTTGAAGACTATGGGATTCAGGGACAATTGCTGGATAACATTAGAGCAGTGTATCAAAATTGTAGTGGAGCAGTAAGAACTAATGAAGGGATAATCGACACTTTTAGGATAAATACAGGAGTAAGACAGGGATGTGTGTTATCACCATTACTATTCAACATGTATATGGACAGAATCACTAACGAATCAAATCAATAGATGGAAGAAGATGAAGATATCATTTAAATAAACGTTATCATAGCCAAAAACATCTTTGTAAACGAATTGCTATTTGCAGATGATGAAAGTTTAATGTATAAGGATGAAACACAATTACAGAGACATGTAAACGCACTAAATTCAGTTTGCGAAAAATACAACATGAAAGTTAACACATCAAAAACAGAAACTAAGAAAATCAGTATACTACCTGGTCCATTGAACATGTATGTTAATGAAAACAACATCAGGCAACTACAGGAGTTTAAATACATGGGAAGCATTTTCACTAATGACGGCAGACTGGACAGAGAAATTGGAAAATGATGTCAAAACGCCAACGTAGTCTCATACCAATTGACACCACTGCTCAAACGCCCCTAGATCAACTTGGCTACTAAAAAAATATTGATAAACAGTATATTTGTACAAACTTTGCGTCAATCATGGTCACTGGAGAGAAAGATTGCAACCTGTGAGATGTCTAAGGACGATCGTTGGGGTCAAAAGAACAGACCTCCGCCGAAGACGGATGTGTCAGGCCATTGCCGCAAATAAAACGGCGACACAACGCATTTCCATTCTCTGGACTACATCCTTCTGGAAATCTAATAGGGCCATGGTCCTGATACAAGAGATATCCAGTGGGAGTTTGAGAATGAACGCTGAAGAATAAGAAAAAGAAAAGACCGTATAAGAGACGATGGCATCAGAAATTTTATAGGAACTGTAGCAAACATCAAATATTTAGAAAGACAACAGATTAAGTGGTTCGATCACATATTGAGAATGGTGCCAGATCGCATTCCAGCTGTAGCCTATAACAGAAGAATATCTGGGTACAGAGCGAGATAAGTCCTAGAGGCAGAGGAATTGATAACACCAGAGACATACTACAACACCATGGTATTACAACAACAAATGCAACATATTTAGCATTAGAAGGAAGACTTAGACTCCCCACGATGCTTCCCTGCATTTGCGGCTAGTCAGACAAGATATGGAAGTCACCCGTTTGTTGCCGATACCGGAAAAGGGAGCAAAGAAGTGACATTGTTATCTACTGCGCATGTCTTAGGAGGCGACTGAGAGGGTTTGGGATACGTTTTACTGTGCATCACGTAGAGGGTTAAAGTGAACGAAAAGCAATGCTGAAGTCGGATTTGTCTGTCCGAAAGGTGTATTTATCACAGTTAAATTGTAAGCCATGACACAATGTATTCCATTCTTTGGACTACATCCTGCTAAACTGCAGGAGTTTGAGTATGAAGAAGAAGTAGACATCTAAATAATTTGCCTGCGTGGATTTATGTGGGCAACATTCTGAAAATGTCAAGGACTTTCTCCCAATGACCAAGTACATTATTATAGTGAGGTCAAGGACTTTTTCTCCACTGACCAAGTAAATAATTCAAGTGAGGTCAAGGACTTTCTCTCAACCGCCCGAGTAAATTATTCTATTGAGGTCAAGGACTTTTTCTCCACCGCCCGAGTAAATTATTCTAGTGAGGTCAAGGACTTTCTCTTCGCTGGCTAGTAAATTATTCTATCGAGGTCAAGGAAGAGGTTGATTGTATTCCCATCAATTCTTTGGGACCTGTCAGAGGAAGAATATCGTTTCTACTATGGATATGTCTTCTCTTGTCACACGAGGTTCTGCTAATATGATGTTCTCAAGCTTCTC